>ML259774.1:0-37175 GCA_005239495.1 Nicotiana undulata | reverse complement strand
GAACAATTTCCAATCGAAAGATATCAATTTTACTCAAAAATCCAAAACCGGGCAAAACCCGACTCCCGGGCCCCCATCCCGAAACTCAGATTTTTTTTAAAGAAAAGTGTTCTTCATCTTCCCACGAGTCCGTACATATAAAGAACACCAAATTCAGAGTCCGTTTGATCCCTCAAATCGACCCTTGAAGGTCTCATAATCTCATGCCCCAAAATCCTATTTTTTTACTGTTTTTCATGAATTAAAGGCTGGGATTATGGTCTATAATCACCCATAAACGAGTTTTAATGATCAAAATACTTACCTCTATGAAGAACAAGGATTTTCCCTCTTCAAAATCGCCCCCAAGAGCTCTTTTCCGTACAACAATGGTGTAAAAAGGGGTTTAAGTCGCGAAGGGTTTATTATTTAACTGCCCAGTTATTTGTTCTCCGCGATCGTGGTCAAACACACCCGATCGCACAGTTCAAAATTTTCCCCTTCTCCGCGATCGCAGGTCCC
Source organism: Nicotiana undulata (assembly GCA_005239495.1). Taxonomy (NCBI): domain Eukaryota; kingdom Viridiplantae; phylum Streptophyta; class Magnoliopsida; order Solanales; family Solanaceae; genus Nicotiana; species Nicotiana undulata. Next base: position 36,674 of record ML259774.1, on the reverse strand, counting down.
ATCATGCGACCGCACAATGTATTTTTTTCGGACATCCCACGCGCCCAAATTACCTTGTGCGATCGCACCCTCACCTATGCGATCACACTGCTTTATTTCCTTCTACCATGCGATCGCATCTCTACACCTGCGATCGCACAAAACATTTTTCACCTGCCCCAATTTAATCCTCTACGATCACACTACTTCTCCTGTGATCGCAGTGAACAAAATCACTGTGCAAAAATACCAGAAAACCAGCAATTGTTCTAAGTCCAAATGAGTCCGCTAATCACCCGAAGTCACTCCCGAGCCCCTTGGGACCCCAACCAAACTTACCAACATATCCCATAACATCATTCAAACTTATTTTCACTCTAAAAACATCAAAACTAACATCAAAACACCAAAATTACATCGGATTCAAGCCTAAGAACTTTGAAATTTCTAAAATTCACCAATGATGCCGAAACTATCCAAATCAACTCTGTTTGACCTGAAATTTTGCAGACAAGTCCAAAATGACATTATGAACATGTCCCAACTGTCGGAATTCCATTTTGACCTCGATAGCCTATTTTCCACTGCCGTCCGGAAATCGCCAAAAACTAACTTCCGCCAATTCAAGCCTAATTCTACACCGGACATCACAAAATTATTCTGAACACACTCCTAAGTCCCAAATCACCTATCGAAGCTATCCGAGCCATAAAGTCCGCATTCCGAGGTTGTTTACCAATAAGTCAACTCTTAGTTGACTTTTCCCATTTTAAGGTTATTTTTAAGGAATAAGTGACTGAGTTCTCATTTAACCATTCCGATTTCAAGCCTATCAACTCTAACACATTAATAATAGAATAACCAATCTATAATAAGTCAATAACAATAATTAAAATGCAGGTTTCACGTAACGACAGACCGGGTCGTTACATTATTATTGTCTATTTACTTGCTCATTCGTAATTATCATTATTTCTTTGATTATCATAAACCCGTGTTCATCCTAAAAATAACTTTGGTCAAAGGATCTAATTCTTTGGTTAAACAAATTGGTTCCGTTACCGGGAATCTGATAATTTTTGTTTACTTTTCAAGCGATATCCTCGGTATTATGTCGAACCCCAACGACAATAACCAACAACGAAATGGGACTCCATCACCTCCTGGATCCCCAGGAGGTTAAAGAGAACAATCCCAAGAAATATCCAACAACAACAACAACAACAATGATAATGATCAAACGGTAGAACAAGATCAAGTGAAGCAAATGATTGCAGAGTATGTGAGCCAGGCTTTGCAAGAATTCGCAAGGGGATTACTAACGGCATCACCTGCATCACTAACACCACCTCCCAATAATACCATCACCATGGAAAATCCCCAATCTGGGTTGGTAAACTCAACAAGGGAAGATACTCCTAATGAATCTCTCAAAACAAGACCAGGTATGACTAATAACTCTGAACTACAAAATTTATTACTAACCTTGCAGAAACAGGTGAAGGAACAAAACGATCGAATCGAGCAAATTCCTGGAGTACCACCTATTATCAAAGGCATTAACGTTGATAGATATTCTCAACAACCTTGGAAGCCAAGTGCGGCACCCTTGCCTATACCCAAGAAATTAAAAATGACTGATGTTCCCAAGTATGACGGAACGACCGACCCACGCGACCACGTGACTGCTTTTACTACCGGAGTGAAAGGCAACGACTTAACAAAACAAGAAATTGAGTCGATCTTAGTCAAGAAATTTGGAGAAATACTTACCAAAGGAGCATTAACCTGGTATTCTCTTCTCCCTGAAAACTCTATTGATTCTTTTGATGAGCTTGCAGATTCTTTCATAAAAGCACACTCCGGTACGCAAAAAGTCGAGGAAAGAATGGAGGAAATATTTCAAATAAAGCAAGGAGACACGGAACTACTCCATGAATTTGTAGACAGGTTCAAGCGAGAAAGTATGCAACTACCAAGGGTGCCTGATAATTGGGCAGCCATGGCATTGGCAAGCAATCTGAATGACAAAAGCTCGGAAGCCACGGGGAGACTCAAGGAAAGCTTGAGAGAATTCCCAGCTCCAACATGGAATGATGGCTATAATAGGTACAACACCAAACTTTGTATAGAAGAAGATACTATTGCCCGTTCAAAAGACGACGATCGTATAAGTTCCAAACGTTCCGAATCAGACTGGAGATCAGGAAAAAATAGGTACGGTCCTTATATGGGACCCTCGGGACGAGAAATTCGTCCTAGGTTCGAAAACACTCGGTCAGAATATAGACCATCAAGCAGAGATGCAGGCTCATCCTCATCAAGATCCAGAAAGGATCGAGATGAACGAACTAGAGGTAATGCACGAATTGGGGATCACACATTCAATGTAAGTACTTCCGAACTAGTTTCAGTACTAAGGAATATGGGTGATAAGGTTCGATGGCCCAAAGAAATGCGGTCAAACCCAAATAAAAGGAACCCAGATTTATGGTGTGAGTTCCATAATAATCATGGACACAAAACTGCAAATTGCATATTTTTACAAGGTGAAATAGAACAATTATTAAAACAAGGCTACTTAACAGAATTGTTTAGTGAAAAAGGTAAACATGCATACATGAAGAACAGGCAAGAGCCCCCCGAAACCTCCTTCTCCAAAAATAACTGTCAACATCACGGAGGTGAAGAAGTAAACAGAGTGGTTTGCAAAGTAGCCACGAAGTTCACAGTTACACACGGAAAGCAGGTTCGAGAAAATCCGGACGCAGACGATACAACCTTTGATGATGCAGATGCCGACGGACTAATGCTTCCCCACAACGATGCTCTGATAATATCCTTACTCATTCATGACACTAACGTTAAAAGAGTGTTGATTCATCCAGGTAGTTCAGTCAACATCATTTTGCTAAGAGTCGTGGAAGAAATGCTCTTGGAAAATCAGGTGATCCCAAAGGCACGAGCCATATCAGGGTTTGAAAACTCTACAATTATAACCAAAGGAGAAATTGAACTTAGCACTTATGCTGAAGGATTAATCAAAAACACCAGATTCCAAGTCATCGATACTGACATGGCTTATAACGTAATCATGGGAAGGCCATGGATCCACGACATGAAAGCGGTACCATCTACCTTACATCAGGTAATTAAATTCCCTTCTAAATGGGGAATCCAACATATTAGAGGTGATCAGCAGACCTCTAGAAATATAATTTTTGTGGTGCACTATAACAAAAATGTAGAGACAGAAGAATCAAAAGATAGAGAAATCTCAAAGGCAGAAGCTTCCGACAAAATAGGTATGGAAGCAATTATTGCTCAAACTGGTACGGAAGAAGTTATTGTCCAAACAGGTGCGAAAGAAGATAGTCACGAGAAGGTGAACCAAGTCACCACGGAAGATGCATTAAACCACACAGACATAGAGTCCAGACATGACGTCATTTAAGAACCAGAGGAAGATGAGCATATCAAAACAACCACGGAAGAGCTCGAAGCTGTTCCATTGGTTGAACAAAAACTTAAACAAAAAGTGCATATAGGCACGAGGCTGAGTCCCGGTCGAAGAGGTAAGTTAATTAATTATTTAAAGGCTAATGCAGATTGCTTTGCGTGGTCCCATTCAGATATGACAGATATCCCACTAGAAGTGATGACTCATAGACTAAATGAAGATCCATCCTTCGTACCCGTTAAGCAGAAGAAAAGAAAGCAAGGGCCATTCAAGAACAAAGTGATTGATGAAGAGGTACAAAAACTATTAAAAATTGGTTCAATACGTGAGGTAACATATCCTAACTGGTTAGCTAACACTGTGGTAGTGCCTAAAAGAATGGAAAATGGAGAGTATGCATAAATTACACTGATTTAAATAACGCATGCCCCAAAGATTCATTCCCATTACCACATATAGATCAAATGATTGATGCCACCGCAGGACATGAATTGTTAAGCTTTCTAGATGCGTATTCTGGTTATAATCAAATTAAGATGGATCCCTCAGATGAGGAAAAAACTTCCTTTATTAAAAACAGGGGGACATATTGTTACAAAGTCATGCCTTTTGGCTTGCAAAATGCTGGAGCCACGTACCAAAGGCTAGTGACCAAGATGTTCCAGGAACATCTGGGGAAGACGATGGAAGTTTACATTGATGACATGCTGGTAAAGTCAACACATGCGGAAGACCATTTCTAGCACTTGTCTATTACCTTTGAAATTTTACGCAGGTATAATATGAAATTGAATCCAGAAAAATACGCTTTTGGCGTAGAATCAGGTAAATTTTGGGTTTCCTTGTATCAAATAGAGGAATAGAAGTAAAACCTGCTCAAATTAAAGTTATAGAAGAAGTACCTGATATACTTACGAACAATAAAGAAGTTCAAAGACTAACATGGAGAATTGCAGCCTTAGAAAGATTTATTTCCAGATCTTCTGAGAAAAGTTTTAAATTCTTTTCAGTTCTCAAGAAGCAAAATCAGTTCGAATGGACTGAAGAATGTCAACAAACTCTCAAAGACATGAAGGCTTATCTATCAAAATCCCCGTTGCTATCAAAGACAAAGGAGGGAGAGAGTCTATACATCTACCTTGCCGTCGCAGAAATCGCCGTAAGTGCAGTATTGGTAAGGGAAGATAAAGGTAAACAATCTCCTATTTATTATGTATGCAAAACATTACTAGATGATGAAACTAGATACCCACATCTAGAAACTAGCCTTAGCTCTAATCATGGCATCTTGAAAATTGAGGCCATATTTTCAATGTTATCCAATCAAAGTTGTGACCTCGTATCCATTAATAAATATACTGCATAAATAAGAACTATCAGGAACATTGGCTAAATGGGACATAGAATTAAGCGAGCATGACATAATATATCAACCTAGGACTGCAATAAAGTCTCAAATTTTAGCTGACTTTGTCGCTGATTTTAGTAATAGCATTGTCCCTGAAGTGGAGAAAGAGTTACAACTCTTTAACGGTGCTAATCCGGGTCTATGGACCCTATTTACCGATGGTTCTTCCAGTGTAAAAGGTGCCAGCTTAGGCATAGTCTTAATATCACCCACGGGTGAAAAGACACGATAAGCTATCAAATGTTATCCTATAACTAACAATGAAGCAGACTACGAAGCTGTCATTGCAGGCTAGAATTGGCACAAGAACTCTCAATCGAGCAAATCATAATCAAAAGTGACTCCCATCTGGTAGTAAATCAGATGCAGGGGACTTACATCGTTCGGGAGATTCAGATGCAACAGTATCTAGAAAAGGCACGTCTCGTAAGACAATTCAAAACGTGGAAGGTTATACAAATACCTAGAGAATAAAATGCAGAAGCAGACGCATTGGCTAACCTCGCAGCAGTCACGGAAGTAACAAACAAAGACAATGCAATTGTCGTTCATCTATTTCATTCAGCAATCGACCAGGATAAAAATGAGGTAACATTCAACAATTTAACCTGGGATTGGAGAAATGAAATTTTAATTTTTTTTTGCAGAATGGCACCGTACCTGAAGACAAAAAAGCAGCTCAAGCACTTCGCCAAAAAGTTGCACCGTACTGCCTCATTTGTAATTCTTTATATCGCAAGATGTTTGGAGGTCCTCTAGAAAAATGCCTCGGACCTAACCAAACAGAGTTCGTGATGAGAGAAGTCCACGAAGGACACTCTGGAAATCACGCAGGGGCGAAATCCTTGGTCAAAACCCTAATCAGAGCTTGGTACTATTGGCCTAAGATGGAAGAAGAAGCTGAGAACTTCATATCCAAATGCGATAAATGCCAACGATTCGCTAATAACATGCATCGACCAGCGGAACTATTGCACCCAATAATATCACCATGACCGTTAATGAAGTGGGGCATGGATATAGTGGGACCTCTTCTCGCAGCTAAAGGAAAGGTAAGGTTCCTACTCGTGCTAACTGACTATTTTACGAAATGGGTAGAGGCAGAAAATTTCAAACATGTGCGATAAAAAGAAGTTAAAAGCTTCTTATGGCGGAATATAATATGCCGCTTTGGAATACCTAAGGATATCGTGTGTGATAATGGCCCACAATTCATAGGCTCGCGAATCACATAATTCTTCAAAAGTTGGTAAATTAAACGGATTACTTCAACGCCGTATCACCCCGTGGCTAATGGTCAATCTAAGTCGACGAATAAAGTCATCATCAACAACCTAAAGAAACGCATAGATAAAGCCAAGGGAAATTGGCCCGATGAGTTACCAGCAGTACTATAGGCTTACAAAACAACTTCAAAAACATCCCCGGGAGAAAATATATTCGCACTTGTCTATGGCTCAGAAGACTTAATACTGGTAGATATTGGAGAACCAAGCATAAGGTTTATAATAGCCACGGAGGATGCAAACAACGACGAGTTGGGAATTAATCCGGACTTGCTCGAACAAAGAAGATAAACCGCGGTAATACGAATGGTAGCTCAAAAACAAGTCATAGAGCGTTATTACAACCGAAAAGCTCACCTCAGATACTTCAAGATTGGGGACTTCGTTCTCAAAAAATTCTTTCAATCAACAAAAGAAGCTGGTGCAGGAAAGTTAAGTCCAAACTGGGAAGGACCCTACAAAGTCCGAGGCGTAGCTGGAGAGGGTGCCTACAAATTGGAAGCTATGGATGGAAGGATACTACCAACAAGCTGGAATGCCATCCATTTGAAGAAGTATTACTTCTAAAGAAAAGGAATACCCCCGGTCAGGTATCACACATTCGATTTTATTTTTGTACAGTTAAAATTTTACTAACAGTTTTAGATGATAGGCAAAAAGCTAACCCATCACCAGATGATGACATTAGACCTGCAAAGACACGAGGAAGTAACTGAATTCCCGGTCTAGGGTTACACTTTCTGATGGACGTTTTAAAGGGTTAAGCAGTCATCATCTAAAAACTATATACCTTCGAGTCCCGTATGTTTTTCCTTTTCAGGAAAAGGACCACAAAGAAGGAATAGTCAAGTGCTCGAGATTTTATTCTTCAAAGTTTAAACACTTGGGGGACTATACAGTATGGAAGGCAAAGACGAAGCGAATAAGACTATCAAAAAGTCAAAGCTCGATCCTGAAGATCCATCTACCCAACAAGTCAAGTGATACGAGCAAAATCGAAAGAGCCAAAGACTCAAAACACAAAGCCTGATCCAAAAACCTTCAAACAATGTTCATAGATATAAAACAAATGTTCATGTTAAAATGCAAAATATTAGCTACGAGGAAGGAATGCACATCTTTGTACTTATTCAAAAAGAAAACTGTTGTAACTAAAAACAGTTGTGGATAAAAGATCATCATCTTTGTACTCATTCAAAAAACTGTTGTAACTAAAAATAGTTACGAAATCTTTGTACTCATATAGAAAACTGTTATCAAATAAAACAGTTACGGATGAAAGATCAAAATCCTTGTACTTATTCGAAAAACTGTTATCAACAAAAACAGTTACGGGTGAAGACCCCTACTTTTATAAAAACTGTTACAAACGAAAAACAGTTACTGTCTTGTATTAACTCGAAAAAACTGTTACATAAGAAAAACAATTACGAAATACAACTGTATATCTAACCTGTTAAAAGAAACCAGTTGCAACATGAGTTTTAGACGATAATCAAACACATGTAAAATGTTGTGAAAGTTCAAACAAAAACTTTCTTCAGAATCATTCTTAAACATGTGAAAAATTCCTATCTCTCTATTGCATTATTACACCATTATGAAGTTGAGACGTCTTCTTCATTAAGTGTCGATCAAAAAAGAAGGGCCCTCTTTCACAAAATCGTACCTACTACAAAAAGGTGCGGATAATTTAAAGCATTTTATATGCAAAACTTAGAGGTAAAACTAAAACCTCGAAAATAAAGCATGCAAAAGAGTTAAAGAGTGAAACAGAAACTCAATGAAAAAAAAGTCATATTTGCATTAATATATTAAAACAGCTAGTGGAAACTAAGTATTAACTTATACTTATCCGTATATAGAGTTTTTACATTAAGGTTCCCCTAAGTTGTCAGTTGGGGACTTTGAGATCAAAATTTACCCCCGATGGGACTGGGGGTAACCACCAATTGAGACAAAGAAAAAAAAAGGAGGAACCAAACTTCTTAAACTTCATCAGGAAGGGGGTTGACTTCTTCACTGGCGGAGGAAGCAGGAGCAACTTGGGACGAGGAGACTTGAACAGTAGGAGCCTCACCTTCAGGTGAAGAGAGATTCTTACCTTGTTGAGCCTTCTCCATGGCTTCCTTGATTTTTGCAATTTCAGCATTAAGGTTGAAATCTTCTCGACTCATTTCAGTCAATGTGTCGAGGAGAGAGTTCATGTACGCCCAACTAACATCGACAGTTGCCGCTTCTTCAAGAGCTTCGTAATCCTTCTCCCATATCATAACCTCAGCTCTTAGCCTGTCCCTTTCAGCCACAACAACATCATTGGAGGCCCTTAAAGGTTCGATAGACCTTTCCGGGAATTGAATTTTATCTAAGGAATTGCGGAGATCCTACTGGGTCTGGGTAAGTGACTGCACAAGCTCGCCTGAATACTCCTCCTTTTGGTCCAGTAAGGCCTTCAAACTCCTAACTTCTTCTGAGGCACGAGACAACTGCTCAGCAAATGAGGACTCAAGGATATTCTTATCTTTGCCCCCTTGATTAGAAGAAGCCTTATCCACTGCCAACTCTGCCTCCATGACTCTCACCTGCTACTCCAAGGTACATTTTTCTTCTTCTAAGGCATCCATGTCGAGCCTTAAGCTTTCATACTGCCCCTTCCAGTTATCTGCTTCAGCATGCCACTCTTTCACTTCCTGCTCCGTGTTAGAAACCCTCTTCATAAAATCTGTGCCTATAAGATTGATCTACAAAAAGAAAACCAATTAGATACGGTAAATACATGTTCAAGAATGAAATGCAAGAAAATGCACTCTACCTTTAAAGAAGTATGCACGATCTCATTAGCCCATGTAAGGGAACTATGACTATCTAGCTTGGCTCTCTCAGTCGGGCCTATAAATGGTTTCAGCCACACATCAGGCTGGCCAGACTTTTTAAAGAGACTCCCATCAGCTGGAACTTCTATCAGCACCTGCCTCATCTCCCTGCTAGAAGACCTTACTTCTCTAACAGAAGGCACGGAAGCAGGCAAAGATGTAGAAGTCATGGGCAAGGAAGCCTGAGGAGCCGAAAAAGCCACGGGAGCAAGAGTAGTAATAGGAGCAGGAATAGCCACGGAAACAGGAGAAGTAACTGGAGTAGTAGAGGGGAGTTCTCTAAAAGAAGGGGGAAAACAGCCAAGGGAGCTTCATCACCTACGGGACCAAAGCCTTCACGGAACAAATGATCAACAGAATCACGCACGGGAGAGGGGGTAGCATCCTCAGAGGCATAAGGTCCAACTTCAGGCACGGAAGGCGCAACCACATGTGTAGACTCTTTGTCTAAGATCACCTTCCTTCTGCGCAACCTATGGACCAAAGTGCCCTCCTCTTCCTCTTCTTCTTCTAAGGTCCTTGACCCACCAACCTTTATCTTCGAAGAAGAAGATCCTGAAATGATTTCCTGGGCCTGAGCCAGGGACAATTTGGGAACGGTTGCAACAGACACCCCACGAGTGGGAAACCCTGTCAAAAGAAAAAGGGTAAAACAACAAAAAAGATGGTCGAGCAAGGAAAGAAACAAAAATAAAATCTTCACTTACCATGAGTTTTCACTTTCCAACTGTACTTCCCGGAGAAGTACTTCCAAAACCATTCTTCCAACGGATCAATTGACAAAAGTGTTTCTACCCAATCACAAATACCGAAGACATTCTTGACAGTACCTATGATTGCTGCAAAAAGAAGAAACAGCTACAATGTTAATAAAACATCTAAAACAAAAAGCAAGGAATGTGAGCTAAAATGTACTCACGTGCACGATTCCACTTCTCAGGGAAGGGAAGTTTTTCTTCACCTAATAAACCAGCAGTAGGCACAACAACGTACCGAAGGTACCAACCTCTATCCTTATCATCGTCAGGGGTCACCAACACTCTTTTACTCCTGGAAGACAGAGTAAAAATCCCTTGACGAAACAAAATCGGGGAATAAAGGTGAATAAGATGATTAAAGGTGAAGGGGGCAGAAGCTAAAATAGCTAAACATCTAAGACATGCAACAACTCGCCATACAATAGGACCGACTTGTCCTAAGCAAATTTTGAAAAAACGACAGAACTCGATGATAACTGGATCGATGAGAGGTCTAAACCCTAAGGTAAAAGGGTAGGTATAAACAAAAGAATACCCTGTCTTGCAAGACGTTATTCTTTGGTTGCCAATTTGGAACTATGACACGAAAATCGGAATTCCAAAAACAGTCCCTGCGAACAATAGGAATTAAACCTTCTGTGATCAGGGTAGGGTACCTATCAACACTATTAAGAGATGACGACTGATCTCTAAGGGCCTGATTATCCCTAGCGAAGGTAAACTCAGCAGGTATAATTTCATCGACTCGGGGTTCGCGTAAAGGTTCGTGATGTTCTCTACCTCTAGACGAAGATCTGGAAGCCCTAGCTCTCAGAGAAGTTAAAGACCTAGAAGAAGGAGGGGAAGTAATCTGGGAATAGGAGGACCCCTTGAAGGAGTAGAACCTATACTCCTCAACCTACCACCTATCCGGCTCCGCGTTGGAGCAGAATAGGGAGTCAAATCTTTAACGTTTATCACTCCCTTAGGCTGGTTCGAAGAAGACATATTTACAAAGACAAGGAAAAAAGTTCTTTAAAAATAAAGAAATGAAAGTTAAAAGTTTTTCGTGAAAGTAAAGAAAAGAAAAGGGGTATTTATACTCGAAGACAACCGTAAAAAATCGGAAAAAGTAATGATGTGAAAGTCGTAATTGAAAGTGTCACTTCGTGATTGATGCAGCCGCAAAAAGCCCTAAAAGGCGTTGAGTAATTGCAGAACCAACCCGGAGGTGACGCGTGGCTTGAGCATTAAATGAAACTGAAAAGCGACACCTACATTCAGAGAAGGATGCAATGTTTCGAGTGAAGAAGCGGCAAAATATTCCCGCCATAAATGCATATCCACTTACCAAATATTAATCGATAAATAAATGGTAAGTGGGGGGACTATCTGTATTGGTTAAAAAGAGCTTCACACATGTAATAAGACTTGATGACTCAGCCAGTTACGTGGATTAATGAAAACATGACAGCTGGACATGCTTCTATAAAGAGGTACGTGCCAAAGAGGCACGACACAATATACCTATAGGGTAATCAACTACGGAAAACTCAACCTGATTGAAACAAGGAAGAGACACTGTCAGAATGAATCCGAACAGATCTACTTGCATATTCAGAGATCTTCAATTAATGATTCACACGTTACACAACCTTCACGCAACAGTTACGGTTATTCTTTGTAATGTTACATTAATGTAATAATTAGTCATTAATGAGTGATCACTGCAAGAGGTAGACGTTATATTAAGGAATTTCCTATATAAGGGAATAAATATAACTTGTAAAGGGCATCCACACTGTGAACATAATACATTTTACTTTTCCGTGCATCTTATTATTGTCTATTTACTTACTCATTCATAATTATCATTATTTTTTTTATTATCAGAAACCCTTGTTCATCCTAAAAATAGCTTTGGTCAAATGATCTAATTCTTTGGTTAAACAGGCGAGGGTAGAATCAAGCCATTCCAAGGAAAAAGAAAAAAAAAAAAAAGGTGAAGTGTTTTGAGGCCTGGGGTAGCGCGACCGCACTACTGGGCGCGCTAGTGGCCGCGCTAATGGCCAAGTGTTCTGCCTCGCCCCCAAATCCACTAGCGCGGGCGCGCTAATGGCGTTATATTATGTCTCATCTCAACGACAGTAGCGCGGGCGCGCTAGTGACCGCGCTAGTGGCCGCACATATGGCAATGTATTCTGTCTCCACTAGCGCGGTCACGCTATGAACGCGCTAGTGACCGCGCTAGTTATGTCGCGGTACATGTAAGTTTTCCTTTTTTTTATATTTCTTTTACCCTTTTTTTTTTTACTACTTACCCTAACCCACCACCCCCACCTCCCCCATGGACGCCCAAACTTAACTCCCTTCTCCTAAAACTCTTCCTCTCCCTCTACTACTCTTCTTCTTCCACAAAAATTTTTCTACCCAAACTCAATCACTCACACACGCCTCAAGATCTTGCTCACTCAACCTCCAAATCACTTCTCCAATTATCACTCCCTTAACACCACAGGTATGTGTTATATTTACCCAATTGTTTTTATTTTTCTGTAGTTTTTCATTTTCATTTTTTGAAAGTAGTAGTGTTTCTTCTTGTTTATTATAAGTAATTAGTAGTGTATGATTAGTACTTGTGGGTGATGGTATTTGAGGGTGTGGTATGTCTTGATTTCGTTGGGTGAAGTTGGGGAAATTGTGGTGGTAATTGGGGATTCAACTTGACTAATTGGGGGCTCCGGTGAATAATGCCCACCAAGTGTTTGTGTAAATGCCCCACTAAATGGCAATTATTGTGACCAATTGTAAGGTGAAGTCTGAGTAGCCACTGTTGGGTCACCTCGTTGTGCTGCGCTAATGATATCCTTATTGTAGGTACAATGGCACCCTATCGGAAGCGTCAAGCCACCAGATCTTCTTCCGGCAGACAAGCAGGTTCTTCCTCCGGCAGATGAGCACGAGCAGCCCCTGACACTCGGCCTTTCAATAGAAACAATTTTGTATCCGCTAAGGCTCAGGACAGGTTCGCGGAGAAGGAATCTAAGGTGGCAATACCGGAATGCGGGATAGATACAGAATCCCTCCGGCGTAACTATCTAAGGATGTATGAGGAACTGATGCGCCGGCGGTTGGATGTGTTCTTTGAGGAGCCTGACGATGCCAATGCGATGATAGTAAGAGAATTTTATGCCAACTGTTCGGAGCACAAGAGTCATGTGGTCACAGTGAGGAAGAAGCGGGTGAACGCCTCTGTGGAGGCCATTCGGAGGGCTTACCGGCTGCTAGACTCGGTGGATATGTATGAGGACAGCTATGAGCTATATGGCCGGTGCTTTACTCAATGGGATAGGTTCCTTTCGATTATATGTGCCCCGGGCAAAGAGGTTGAGTGGTACAAGTACGGGAATAAGTTTCACTCTTCGGCACTCACTTTTGAAGCGAAGTGTTGGCTCTATCTAATCAATAACCGCCTAATTCCATCCCACAACACCTTGGAGGTGAATGCTCCTCGTGGGTGTTTAATCTGGTGCTTCATGACGGGCCACGACTTTGACGTGGCGAAGCTCATCCACGAGGAAATGTTTGTTCGTTGCAAAACAGAGGTATGGATTCTTCTTTCCCTCTCTTATGACGAGATTGTGCCTTGCAGCTGGGGTGTCGGGAAACATCGCGGTGGATGGCAGAGTGCCGAAGGAGTATGCCTTCCGAGCTAAAAGGGTTACCACGAGAAAGGATGCGGTGGCAGTTGTTGATGATGATGAGGAGAATGAGTCTGAAGAAGATGATGAGGAGGATGAGCAAGAAGATGAAGAGGAGGAGCAGTCCACTCAGGAGCATGCTGCATATGTTGGAGGCCCGTCTAGGGCCAGTCGGGGTCAGAGGATGGACCACCTGAAGCAGGAGATGGCTGGTTTACGGACCTCAATGACTGACTCGGGGTCGAGAGTTGATGCGGTGGCTGCCCAACAAGTGAAATCATAGAAGAAAATTGTGGGCTGGCTGCGTGCCCTGGGTCGTGCTTGTCACCTGGACCCAGGGACAGTTTCCGACCAAGGTTGAGCCTTCAGGGAAATTCCCTTACCTCTCTCTGTTTATTTTGATTGCCATGAGGACATGTCTTCATCTTAAGTGTGGGTGGGGGAAGGATTCCTTTTATATGTATATATGTAAAACACAATTGTTAGTTGTTTTTCCTTTATTTTCTTTTGAGGTTATTTTTGCTTTTGTTTTTGTGATTGTAAATAGTAGAGTAATCATTTAAGGCGCCTTGGCCCGACGATGGATCCCTTTCGACGGGGTTCTTGAGGGAATAAGTCAACCACAAAAAAAAAACAGAAAATGTAGTGGACTCTTCGTGACGACGGATCTCTTAGGCAGTTTTCTTGAGGGAAGTTAGTCTAAAGAAAATACCAAAAATATTTTTTTAGGTCGTGTAGCAACTCCCCCTTGGTTTTTCTTTTGACCGCGGTTCTTTTCCAAGGGTTTTGCTTGAACCGGGTGTAGTTAGTTTTTCTTGTTTTTATTTTGTTTTCAGTTGTATTAGGTGTTTATGGGCGATGAGCTGAAATAGGGAAAAAACTCTTTAGCATTGTTACACCTGAACTCAATTGACACTAGAGTGTGACGCTTAGGCTCAGTTGTTGACTCTTGTAGAGTGCCTTAAATTTGTATATTGTAATTGACTTGAGCACTCAATGAGAGTGTCTTGATAAGCCAATCTGGAGTGAGTCATGTGCCATATGTGTGTGAGGTGTTGCATTGTATTCTATGTCCATATTCGAAGCCTATAACTTGCCCTGTGTTTTTGCAAAGCGAAGTAGTAGCTTCGTTCAATATTAGAAGTGATATAGGCATTTCTTTGTTAATCCAGATATAAAGTGTACCCACCTAGTTATAATTTAACATAGTTAACCCCGTTGAGCCTATAAGCCTGTTTCTTTGGCAACCACATTACAAACCTTACCCAATTATTTGAATGGCCCGTGTGTTTGAACCCTTTACCATGAGCACTTGAATTGTATAGAATATGTAAAAGTCAAAGTGTGGGGTGGTGGATTGGTTTTTGAGTGGAATCAAAGAAATAGAAGAAATGTGCAAAGTTTTGAAAAAAATGAAAGAATAAGCGCCACTTTTTAAAAAAAAAGAGAGAAAGGACAATGAATAAATGCAGTCCTTAATAAGTGGTTAATTGATAAATTGCATCTAAGGGAGTTTGGGTGTTTTATAAAGAGAAGTGTGGTGGAAAGTCTGGCCTGGCATAAGTATGGTATGAAAGTTAAAGTAATTGTATTAAAAGTGCTTAAGGAGGTTAGTCACTATATCTTAATATATCATACCTGCCCCTTAGCTTATATTACAACCAAATGAAGTCCTAATTGATCTTAGACTGAATGTGCTCGATTAGTAGAGTAGTACACTACGGGCAAGCCTATGGTGCATCTTTTTGGAATATGAATGTTCTTTCGGAGAGTGAGTGAATTCTGTCTGTTTGAGTTCCTAATTGTTCTTAATGTGATTTTTGTGGAACTACTCTCCTGTGTGATGTGAGGGCACTTGATTCATGATGGAAAGGTAAGTCTTGACCTCTGTGTAGAGTAAATTGAGGAAGTAAGAATATTGCATGGCACGTGAGAGTCGACTCTGGAGGCATAGATGTTACATTGCTAGGCACAACTCTTGTGATATGTTCATGGTGTGATACGTTAGGGAAATGCTTAATGAAAAGAACTTTGTGGAGTATGGTGGAATGCTCGAGGACTAACAATGATTTAAGTGTGGGGTGTTGATAATAGGCAAGATTCACGTAGTTTAGCGCATATTTATACTCCAACTTAATGATGCTTCACTGTCTTAGGAAGGTTAAATGATGCTAAAATGGCTCTAATTGTGAATTTTATGTTTCGCAGGAGCAAAGTGTGCTTATGAGGACCTAGGATGGTGTTTGGAGCCAAATTGAAGAAGAAAGTCCCCTTGGAGCTTTTAGCATGTGAAAGAAGGAAGAAAAAGTTGTTAAGGCTGACTACTCAGCCATTAGCGCGGCCATAGTGCGTCCACTAGCGCGACCACACTAGTTCAAGTGCCACAGGCAGATTGGAGGGCCATTAGCGTGGCCATAGCGCACCCAGTAGCGTGACCGCGCTAGTCCAGCGATCAGAAGCAGAATACGTGGCCATTAGCGCTCCCATTAGCGCGACCGCGCTAGTCCAGTCCGCACGCGACTTGGTCAGGGGTAAAATTGGAAGCTTGAGACAATTCCACTTAACCTATATAAGGTTCAGCTCGCCCAAAAGGAAGTATTATCAAGGTTTAGAGTCTTGTTCAAGGGAAAGAAAGGCAAGAGGCAAGGAGGACAATTGGGCATCAAATCTCACATTTCTTCCTTGTGTTTTTCCCATTTATGATGAATTCTTCTATTGTTATTCTTAGCACAATTATGAGTAGCTAATTTAGTTAGTCTAAGGTTTTGGTGGAACCTATTGAGGATGAGCATCTTGTTATATTAATATAGTTTGCTTGGTTTAATCTATATTTGTTCAACTAAGTTCATGTTGTAGTTGATTGAAGGGCCCTCAATTAGCTGTGTCTATTTAGTGTGTATCTACTCGGGAGAGAGTGCATATTTAGGTAGTTGTTGAACAATACCACTCCCAAAGTATAGGAGAGATCCATAACCGAGGGTTTAAAGGTTGCATTAGGGATAACGATACCTTGGGTGCAATCAAAAGTGAGCTATAATAAAATCTAGCTAGCGTAACTCGAGAGAGATTTACGGTAACAAGAGTGCTCATTATTGATAGAGACGATTAAGCCAAACTATATGAAATATCACAGGAAGGGATTCCATCAACAGGGAAAACCACAACCTTAGATCCTTCTCTTATTTGTTTACAAACTAGTAATTGTTAGCTTTTAGTTTTCTCAATTTCATTCAGATATAGTTAGTAGAAACACCAACAATTGATATTCATAATCTTTTGGAAGTTGGTTACGAAGAATTAAGTGAGTCTGACATTGTAATTGATAGGTTAATTCCCTGTGGGATTCGACTCTGGGCTAAATACTTAGATTATATTTGCAACGTCCGCGTAGTCCTTTTTATAAGGCATAGTTGGGCGTGATCAGGACTGAGATTCAAAAATAAAGTCTATAGAAGATTAAATATTCAAAAAGATAAATTTAAATCATAACAAAGGAAACATAATCAATACATTGTAGTTTGCTACTCATAATCACTACAATGCCTTGTGTCTTACTAGTGAATATGCATGACATAATTTAGTTTCAATTGGAGTAGCATAATAGGTTTGAGAATTATGATTTTGCGTTTATTACTTGTTGGCTTGTAATTGTTTTCATAATTCCAAAACTACCCAAGGAAAATTTAATGTTTTATTAATCTTAAACTTACTATATAAATATACTTTTCATATGCAAATTTATTCAGTACGGTTCAATACTTTTTCGGTCTATTTTAATAAAATTAAAAACCTCCCCTAATTATAGGTACGATTATAGATTTATTTAAAAATCTACGATTTTATTAAAAGAAATCTAAAAATCGATTCGGTACGGTGTGATTCGGCCTGTTTAATCGATTTTTTAAATATTCATTGACACCCCTGTCTGAAAGCATTTTTCTTCTAAGACAAATAAACGTTTCCTGGAAAAGTTTTTTGAAAAGAAAGTTTTCACGGCTTTATTTGTTACAAAACGTTTTACTTTGTAGTGTCCAATTGCCTAATATACGACAATAATAGTATAATTAAATCTTTTTATAATAGTCTTATTTGTTTCAATATTTTTTATTATTATAGTAAAATATTTTTATAGAAATCATATATTATATTATTAATATAAAAATCGATTCCGAATAAAACTCATTTTTTATATTGAATGACTGTTATATAAAAATATTATTATAAAAAAATCTGAAGGTATATAGTACAGAGTTCAAACACTAATTTTCTCATAGTTTCAAGCACTTTTTTGTTGTTGTTATTCAAAGTAATGATATTAAACTAGAAGTAGTTAATCATTCTCGTGACTTCTACCTAAAAGGGCTTGGCTCCAAAATAATGATGAGGTTTTGATGGCATTGTCACGGAAAAATTTACTCGAATCAGTGTATTCACAATCAAGCAATACTACTAGTCCGCCCACGATAAGGGATCAATTTATCCTTTTATTTTGGTTTAAAATAAATATTTATTTATATAATTAAGAAAAAATTTAATTTATTTTTTAAAAATTATCCTTATGTATGTTTCCCTAAAAAGTCTTTTACTCTTCAAATTAAATTATGTTGCAACATTTAATTAAAAGTAATTTAGTTACACTAACTATTTTTTATCTAAAATTTAATATTTCCTTAATGGGTGTACCCAAGACAAATCGGTCACTTATTGTGGACCGGAGAGAGTAACAAATTTAAGATAATACGAGTTTAAGTTTTATGTACTCAGTGTAAAATATATATACACAATCAAATTATTTATAAGTTAATTTCAAGATAATCTTGATAATATACAACCATTAGTAATTGATAACATAATAAAAATGATATATAATCGCCTACTAAGCTATCACAAGTTAAACAATAATAACAGTATATAAAAGAAAATATTTAAATTCGTATAAAAGGCACATGTAATGCACTTACTATACTATATATTTTGATACACTATCTTGATTTTGTTCAAACTATCAACTTTAAAAACAAAATCTACTTATTCTTTTGTTGTTAATAGGATTATATATTGAATTCTTATTTAATCTGTTGTCTGTTGATTCTGTGGATTTCTTTCTATATATTTCTGATCCAAATATTCAAATTAGTCAACTCATGGAGTTCACAGCTTTAATAGAATGCAGACACACCTAATCCAATTGTGTTTAAATTATAGTAGTGCATTTCATAGTCAAAATATTTTCTTGTAATATAACCTACCCCGCTCCCATAAAGCTGAGCTTTGAATTTTATGAGTTTGGAGTTTAATCTTTTTAGGTTATTGAATTTTTAGGTTTAATCGTAGGCAGTTTAAAGTGTTCATAACAGTAGTATTGGCACGCGGTCTCGCTTTATGTGAGCAGTAGGTTTTTATGACTAACCGTTGTTTTCTTTCATTGTTGATTACCTTAATATTTTGCTGTTTTATTCAGCTTTTATATTGCTTTTTGATACTGTCCCTTCTTGTCTATATTTTCATTAATTTGGTGCTTATTCTTTCATGAACCTGAGGGTCTACTGGAAACAACATCTCTATCCTCACAAGGTAAGGATAAGGTCTGCGTACACCCTACCCTTCCCAGACCCCATTATATGGGATAATACTGTGTATGTTATTGTATTGCAATATATTTTTTAAAATAAATACAGAATTTAGACCAAAGCTAGCGAGTTCTGCCGAACCCGCAACCACAAACCTAGCTCCACCCCTTAGACCCCACCTATAAAGGAAAAGAAAATCTTATCCATGTGCTATACCGCCTATGGTTTTTGTCGTTCACAGAGATCCAATTTTTTATTAAGGTAAAACTAAAAGAAAAAAGAAGAAAAGGACATCCAATTATTTGGCTATAAATTCTGAACTAGGGTTTGAAATATTTGAAGAATAAACCAATTGAGAGTACTTTTCTTTCTGTGTGTTGTTGTAAGTATGTCTTCAATAGGGCTAAGCTATGGGCATCTTTACGTGCAGCAAAAACGTATAAAGGAGAATCAGAAAAAGATGGAGAATGAAAAAGAAAAATTAGGAAACGAATGCAATAATAGTGAGAAGAAGAAGAAGGAGAAGAAAATTCACCCTATGGTTAAAAAATCAAGCACCAAATGAAAGGGTATGAATTTTACAACTTTAGGAATTTCTAGCATTTGTAATTTTCTTTTTTATTTTATTCTAATGAAGCTTTTGGCTGTAAACTGAGAAAAAAAAGTTAAGAATTTCTTTAATTTGTTTATGTTTTTTCCGTTGTGTAATTTTTCTATACTTGATCTTCCCCTTGTATCCGTTTCTGTCATTTTCAACGGCTTCTTACGTCGATTTAAATAAGGCAATTTAATTCGGCACGAAGTTGAAAGAGAGGAAGTATTAGATTCTTTACAAAGTGGTAAATCATACTTTAGATTCGTCTCAATCCCATTCTCTCTTATTGTTCAACAAATAGTTACAGGGGCTGGGCTAATTTTTTGTTTTCCAAAACAAGAAGTGCCACGTGGCAATCCCAAGCTAATTGAATTTTTATTAGGACTAATTATTACTGCTTGGTTGGTAAATAAGGACATGTCTGACCCCATTTGATAACGGCACCTCCCAACACCAAAGTGAGGCTCCATCCAATATAGTAATAAATCTATACATAATATATCAAAGAAATAATTGGTAAATAATTATTTTTTAAAACGTCTTAATCTTTGATGAGTCTGGAACCAAGGTGTGGTTCTTTTGGACTCAAGTTACGTGCATAGGTAAAAGAAAAAAAATGGGTACCATTTTATATATAGCGCGGTTATTCACCTTGCTATACTTTAACAATACATTTGTCTGTTAAGGTATAGCGCCTGAATAGCCGCGCTATATTTGAACTAAAAAAGGTGGGTTGTATAGCGCACTTATAGGATGTGCTATTGTAACGACCCGACCAGTCGTTTTAAGCTCTAGCGCATCGTTCAGCGGTTTGAGGCCTTGGGTAGCTTCGCTTAAGGTATTATGACTTGTACGCATGGTCGGGATTAAAATTCGGGAAGTTCAGAGTGGATTTGGGAAGAATTCTCATTTCGAAAGCTTTAAGTTGGAAGAATCTAACTAAGAGTTGATTTTGAGTAAACGACCCCGGAATCGGTATATGAAGGTCCCAACAGGTTCGTAAGATGATTTGAGACTTGGGCGTATGTCCAGATCGGATTTTGGATGGCCGGAGAGCGTTTCGGTGCCTATTGTGGAAGATTGGCATTTTGAAAGAATTTCATAAATTTGGGTTGAAGTACATTTCAATGTTATCGATGTCCGTTTGGGATTTCGAGTCTGAGAATAGCTCCGTATGGTGATTCTGGTATTACGAGCGTGGACGTAAGTGGATTTGGAGGCCCGTAAGTCATTTTGGGTCATTCGGCGAAAGTTAGAAATTTGAAGATTTTTGAGAAGTTTGACCGGAAGTGGACTTTTTGATATCGGGGTCAGATTCCAATTCCGGAAGTTGGAGTAGGTATGTAATGTCGAATGTGACTTGTGTGCAAATTTTGAGGTCAACCGGACGTGATTTGATAAGTTTCGTCATCGAATGTAGAAGTTTGAAGTTCTAAAGTTCATTAAGCTTGAATTAGGTGCGATTCATGATTTCGACATTGTTTGATGTGATTTGAGGTCTCGAGCGAGTTCGTATCATGTTTTGGGACTTGTTGGTATAATTGGTTAAGGTCCCGAGAGCCTCAGGTGGGTTTCAGATAGTTAACAAATCAAGTTGAAGCTTAAAGGACAACTGAAGTGCACCAGTTCTGGTGTAATTGCACTTGCACAAGTTTGACCGCATGTGCGTGACCGCAGAAGCGAGGAAATGGTCGCAGGTGCGGTCTAGGCGAAGCTGGGTAGTGATCGCAGGTGCAAAGGGTTTGTCCGCACCTGGTGCCGAAGCTGTCAGTTGACTCCTCTGCTTGGATGAACCTCCCGAAAGACGGGGACAAAACCGCTTGATATGACTCGGATCCCCACACTCAAAACAACCCCTCTCAGCAAATGACAGTGGGGACTAAAGGGAACCCCTAGCACCCGGATAACCACTAGAAGAACCATGCACAGAGGAACCTTGAACCGATGGTGCTCAAGATAAACTCTGAGCTGGAAGAGCAGTGAATGAAGAACAACCTGTATGAGAACTGCGGGGACCATGCCTCGATAATGCACCACTATAAGCTGGGCGAGCTGGCTGAGGAGGCCTAAATGAGCGGCATCTGCTATGCTGAAACTGACCCCTGGAGGGAGCACTGCTAAAACTACCAGATCCTCGAGGCCTCTTGGCCTCCCTCTACTCTCGCTCCTGGCGGCGAACTGACTCAATATCCCGGGCAATATCAACAACCTACTCAAAAGTAGCACCCAATCCCTCTCTCTGGTCATCAAAATACGGAACTGATAAGTGAGACCATCCACGAACCTCCTGATCCTTTCTCTCTGAGTAGGGACCAACTTTGTAGCATGATGAGCTAGCTCTGAAAACCTCATCTCATACTGCATCACAGTCAACTCATCCTGACGCAGCTGCTCAAACTGTCTGCGCAACTCATCTCTGGGGACTGTGGAACATACTTCTCTAAGAAGAGAGTGGAAAACTGCTGCCAAGTAAGAGGCACTGCACCAACAGTCCTACGCCTCTCATACGACTCCCACCAAGTAAATGCAGCTTTTGAGATCTGGAAAGTAGTAAACGAGACCCCACTGGTCTCCAATATCCCTGTTGTGCGAAGCATCCTCTGACACTTGTCTACGAAACCCTGGGTTTCCTCGCCCTCAGCACCACTGAATGTCGGAGGCTGAAGTCTACCAAGTCTCTCCAACCTACGCTGCTCATAACCGGCTGGGCTGGAGCTGCCCCTGGTGTCTGGAGTCCCTGAATGACCTGCTCAGGTGTACGGGCAGCAGGAGTCTGGTGCCTCCCCCCGCCTCAGAAGTAGCGGCTGTAGTAGAAACAGCGACTGCCTGTGCTAGACTGGTGCACACGGTCAAAATCTTGGCCAAGGTCTCCTAAAGACCCGGAATAACAATAGGCACGACCGGTGGCTGGGCCAGTCCCGCGGGAATATCTACAACTGGGGTCTGATCTGGAGAAACAAGCGGGTCTATAGGTAACACCCCGACAGCTGTACGAGCTGCGCCTCTACCCCTACCATGGCCTCGACCACGACCTCGACCCATCGTGGGTCCCGCTGGTGGCTGATCGCCCTGTCCAGTAGCACGTGTCCTCACCATCTGTGAGAGAATGAAACGACAAAAGTTTAGTTTCGAGAATCAACAGATTCTCACGACAAAATTCAAGAATGTGAGATTTTTCCTAAGGCATCTGCAGCCTCTTGAAGATAAGTACAAATGTCTCTGTGCCTATCCGCAAGACTCTACTAAACCCGCTCATGACTCGTGAGACCTATGTAACCTAGGCTCTGATACCAACTTGTCACGACCCCAAAATGCTCAGTCGTGATGGCACCTATCGTGGAATCAGGCAAGACACACACTTCAATTAATTTAAATTTTCTTTAAGAGGAATCACTGTATTTGCAGCAAAAGTCTCATTTATAAAATATTTAAAAGTAAAAAATCCTTAAGACACAAAATAACAAAGTGAATCCCAGCACTGGTGTCACCCAGTCATGAGCTACTATAACTACAATATCGAGATACAAAATTGACATAATACTGTCTGAAATAATAAAGTACGACAAAGGAGATACGGGAAGAGAAAACGAGGCTGCGATCACCATCTTCTAGAAGATTCCAACTGAAACTTTATCAACAGATCAGCAACAGCTACCAGGTCCCGATGTACCTGAATCTGCACACAAGGTGTAGAGGGTAACGTGAGTACACCAACTCAGTAAGTAACGGACCCAAACTATGGGCTGAGAGGTAGTGACGAACTAAACCTCGATATATATAATAAGAAACAGTGTGCAAATATTTAGGCAGGTTCACAGTCATCTAACAGGTAAAAATAACAGGATAAGTTCAGATCCGAACAATAACCATGTATAACTCAATATACTCTACATGCCAATATATCAACTGTATGAAAATGCACATACTGCTCCCACTCTCACATGCAAGTTCACTCTGTACTGTATATGGCTCTCATGGCCCAGGGAAGATCCATCCCGAAATATATATGCACACGTGACAGTAGTCACTCATTACTAAGGAAGGCCAATCCAGCCCCACGGGGAAGATCCATCTCCGGAATGCAAACACTCGGACAAGATCCATGTCCAGGGAAGATCCATCCCTCAATATCATCACTATGCTAACTGGGGGTGTGTTACAGATTCCGGAGGGGCTCCTACATCCCAAGTGCTATCATAAGCTAGATCCAGGCAGAATCAATATAACATGCTGCGGCGTGCAGCCTAATCCCATATCTGTCTCTCAATATCAGGATCTCGGCCTCACTCAATCATCGCTCACCAGTCTCTCTCACATGGGCTCACAAATGCATGAACTAACCCGAATCAATGATAAAATGTGTAAAATCAATAATTTCCAAGACTGAGACATGATATGCTATGCTATGACAGGACCGAGTATATAACATCAATCAAACACATGATATGACAGCAATAAATGACCACTCGGGTCTCAACAATATCGGCGTGAATCCTTAACATAGTACTTAGCATGATTTCTAGCATATTCACATTAACCACATTGATAGAAGCACGAATATCAATCGATAAAGAAATACTAAACAGTTCCATGGGATGAACCAATTCACAAATCTCACGGTGCACGCCTGCACGCCCGTCACTTGGCATATGCGTCACCCAGTTCTGATCACATACACATAGCTCGGGGTTTTGAACCCTCAAAACCAAGTTTGGAAGTGTTACTTACCTCAAACCGAGCAAAATCCTAGTTCGCAATGCCTTTGCCTATAGACTCGGCCTCCAATCGCCCGGAATCTAACCAAAATCAATACCATAACATCAATATATGAGAAAGGAATAAAACCCACGCGAAAATAATCAATTTACACCAAAAATCCTGAAAGTGGCCAAACCCAACCACCGGGCCCATGTCTCGGAATCCGATAAAGATCACAAAACTAGAATACTTACACTCTCAAGACTTCATACATACAAAATACATAAAAATCCGATAACAAAGGGCCTCTCAAATTCTCAAATCAAAGTCTAAAACTTCAAGCACTAGTCCCCCAATTTTAACCCTTAATTCTCATTAATTTATGTCTAACCAAGTAAAAATCATCATATAATCGAGTATTGAGTTCAAAATCATTACCTCAAGGTGTTATCCCTCAGATTCCTCTTCAATTCCTCTCAAAAATCTCCAAGCCTGAACACAAATGGTGGAAAAATGGCCAAATTTCATGAAGGCATCTATTTATAGGTTCTGCCCAGCGATTGCCGCATCTCCGGCCTTCCTCGCACCTGCGGACCCGCACCTACGGTCCCAGGTGTGCACCTGCGGTTCCCACTTAATGGACCAACTTCCACACATGCGCTCCACCTACCGCACCTGCGGGCTCGCAGGTGTGGCTAAAATTCGCATCTGGGGTTCCTTCCCAGTTGCCTCCATTCCGCTCTTGCGATGGCCAGCCTGCACCTGTGGCCACTTTTTCGCATCTGCAGAACACCAGAGCATAGTGCACCAATAACTTTTCCAACTTCCAAAACTCCCTGACGGCCATCAGAAATCATCCCGAGCCCCTCGGGGCCCCAACCAAAAATACAAATACCTCATATAACATCACCCCAACTTAGTCGAACCCTTGGAACACTCAAAATAACATCCAAACACCAAATCAATCCATAATTCAAGCCTAAGGATTCCTAAACTTCCGAAATTCGCCAACGATGTCGAAACAAACCAAACCACGTCCGAATGATCTGAAAATTTGCACACACATCCCAAATGAATCTACGGACCTAATCCAACTTTCGGAATTCTATTCCGACTCCGATAGCTAATTTTCCACTGCCGACCAGATGTTGCCAAAAATCCTTTTTCGCCAATTCAAGCCTAAAGCTACTCCGGACCTCCGAAAAACATTCCGAACATACACCTAAGTCCCAAATCACCTAACAAAGCTATCTGAGCCATGAAAACAACATTCCTAGATCGTGTGCCTATAAGTCAACTTTCGGTTGACTTTTCCAACTATTAATCCTTCTTAAGAGACTAAGTGTCTCATTTCTCTCCAAAACCACTCTGAACCTGAGCCAACTGACTTAACACAACATAAATGAGCTAAACAACACAAAATGAAGAAGAAATAGGAAAAACCAAGTCTAATCTCATGGAACGACCGGCCGGGTCGTTACAGTTCAAGATATTGGAATGCCAATCCCAAGTGTGTCAGAGTTCAAAGGAGTCTCGAGTGGACTCTAGGCAGTGCTCACATTGGAGTGGTTGTGAACCTACATGACTAGGAGTGTGGTTTCTAAAATCAGTACATAAAAGGGAAAAGGGGCAGGTTTTAAAATAGTTGGATTTCAGAAGAAACATGATTCAGAACATAGAGTAGTAGGCAGAACTGCACCAAGAAAACAAACTGAATTCATGCTTAAACACATAACTCAAATAAATTGAAGTCTAATGAAGTTAAATATTTAGACTAGTATTTAGGACAATCATCACAGAAACAGTTAAGCAAAACAATTGAGTTTGCCAGATACATGAAATAAACAGACAGGGGAGGGGAGTTAAGCAACAAACAAAGTAATTACATGTTTATAGTATCTTGCAAAGTTCAGAACAGGTGTAGGATTAATGAAACAGACTAAACCTTAAAATAACTTATGAGAGGATTCATATTATTCAAATAACTTAGTCCTAAGTTAACAATTGCTAAATGAAGTCATAGAATCATGTAGAGGACAAAATCATAATGGGTATTGAAACATGCTAGTCAAGCAAAGCATAGATAATGAAATTGCAAAAGTTAGGGCATACCCGTTGAGAAGAAAGCAAGTAAATGTGCAATAGCCTTTAAGTTCCAGAGTAATTTGGCCTTGGCTTGCAGTCGGCCAAAACAAGAGACACTTAGCACAGAAATTAGAACACAAGAGAACAAGAGAGAGCTTAAGTTTTGGTAAGAGTATGAGAGTTCGAGTCTGTCTAAGGGGAGAGGGAGAAGGGGTTTACATAGCACTGAATTAAGCAGACAAATAAGGTAATAAGTCAATCATACATAATAAAGGAATGAAAATAATTCCCTAATCAATTTAAGTCGGACTTCAATCAATTAGCTGCACATAATCAGGCAAGTACTACTTAGGTTAAGGAAAATATTATACATAATCAATTAGTATTCAAATGCTGGATAAAATAAGGTAAGAGAATAATGAGAACATGAAATATCAGTAACATACAAGAAAAGGAAATACTGAAATCTCAATAAAGATGTCAGAAACCCTAATTTTGAGGTAAGTAAAATTAGTATCCAATTAACGACAAGAATCATAGAGACAGATAGATAGAAACATCAAAGTAAAAAGTAATACAATAATATAAAAACCCTAAATTTACTATAAGTAAAGATAAAAGAACTATAATAAAGATGCACAAAGACATATATGCGGAAATAATTAAGGTTGAACCATATTTTTTCCATTTTGAAAAATAAAAAACCCTAAATTTTAGGGTAAGTAAAATCAGTCAGAAATAATAAAGAAATTATAATAAAGATGATCAGAGATGGATATACGGAGACATTAAAGAAAAATATTTAGAGAATAGAAAAAGTCCTTTTGGATCTGGAAAATTTGAACCCTAGTTTTAGGGTAAGTAAAAGATCTAACCAAAAATAGGCGGATTCGTGAGAGACAGAGTAAATATAGATGAAGAATATCATTAAAACAAATTGAAATGAACCCAATCTGGTTTGAACCAGATAATTGAGACCCTAATTGAAAGATACGAAAAATATTCGTACTCACATAGGTTAAGATGAACCCAGATGGAAATATCAACATATAAGAGGTTTTGAACCAGATTTGGTTCGAATCTCTCGAGATCGACTTGCCATTTGAGGCAAGCCAGTCAAGTAATATAAAAATGAGTAAATGGTAAAGAGGTAAGACCATATATGGTAAGGAATCGAGGAATGATTCCATTTTTGGTAGGAATCAAAGAGGAAATGGGTGACTGCGGGTTAGGGTTTGAGAAGAGAAAGGGGGAGACGAGAGTGTTTGAGGGCGGCGTTTGGTGGGAATGAATTAGGATTAGGGGTGTTTGATTAGTTAAAAGGGGTGGGTGATTAGGAGTCATTGATCTTCTAAGATCAACGGCTGGGATTAGATCTTTATGGCCGGGTAAGTTAATTGGACGGGTATGGGTTCTAAGTTAGGACGGGTATGGGATATTGGGATGGTTAATGGGTTAGGTTATATTGGGCTGGGGCTAGGTCCGAAATTAATTAGAAAAGGGGCTAGATTTTAATACCTAATTAAACCTGTAAAATAATTTATAAAAATAATTAATAAATAATAAAAATGTAATTTGTGTGTGAAAGTGATTTAAAATAATTATTTAACATTATAAAAATATAAAAAATTATTTTTCAGTGTAAATAATGTAATTATGCATATATGTGGCTATTGTTGCGAAATATTATAATTATAGCCTAAAGATGCAAATATAATTATACATAAATGGTTAAAGATTAATATGAATATAAATAATAAATTATTATAAAATTATTTGTGATGCAACTAATAATTATTTATATAATAGAAATGCAAGAATAAATTGATTAAAATCTTTTAAAAATTATAGAAAATTATGGGAAAATACATGTTGATGCTCATGTACTGTTTTGAAAGTATATATATATTTACAAAATATATGTGGGAAAAATTGGGTATAAAAAGCTGCTCCTCTTTACCCGATAAGGATGAAAGAGTTGTTGGTAAAGACACGATGACCAATTTTGACCGAATAGGGTGATTTGAAAGATATAGGCCGCACTCCGGTTTTCGAGCTGCCTACATATCCCTAGTTTTACAGGAATCACACCGTGTGTAGTTCTGGACCCAATGGTTGAATAAACCGATGGACTTGTCGCAAGGACAGTCAAGACATTCCGAGTAGGATTACTCGGGTTTGAAACGGTTATGGTGAACGGTCAGGTTTGAAATAATTTGGAGGAACTGGAGCGAGATTGCTCCTGCTGGGAAAACGGTTACTCACCGGGTCACCTGCAAATCTACAAAAGTATATTACGAGCACATATGTATGAATTATTGCGTAAATTTAAACATGATGCGAATTCCCTTCGGACCATGAAGCTTGCCTTTGGACGGTGAGGATGACGTTCTTAGACCATGATGTCCTAGGCCATGAGTTGTGCGGTAAGGGATTCGCAGGCCATGAAATGATGTTCTCGGGCCATGAAGATGGTGCCTCCGAACCATGACGCCTTTGAATAATAATATGCAAGTTTGAGAGATCCTCCAGCCATGGCATGATGTCTTCCGTCTATGAGGATGGTGCCTTCAGACTATGACGCCTTCAGACAAGTTGGCTATATTTCAGCCTATGAGGTGTAGAGACCTGATGCTAGAGGCAACAAGACAGAGCTTAGTCTTGTGTGATGTTGAGGGCAGAGCTTAGCCCGAGAGAGGAAAATAATGCAAGAGAGAGACATTGCTTAGTCTCGTGCGAGATTCGGGACAGTGCTTAGTCCCAGGCAGTGCTTAGCCTTATGCAAATAGAGAGACATGGCTTAGCCTCATGCAAGGATTGAGATAGGGCTTAGTCTCATGCAAGGAGAAGACAATTCTTAGACTTAGGCAAATAGAGAGGCATGGCTTAGCCTCATCCAAGTGATTTGAGACAGGGCTTAGTCTCATGCAAAGAGAAGGCAGTGCTTAGACTTATGCAAATAGAGAGGCAGGGGTTAGCCTCATGCAAGGATTGAGACAGGGCTTAGTCACATTCAAGGAGAAGGCAGTTCTTAGCCTTATGCAAATAGAGAGGCAACGCTTAGCCTCATGCAAGTGATTTGAGATAGGGCTTAGTCTCATGAAAGGAGAAGTCAATGCTTAGACTTATGCAAATAGAGAGGTAGGGCTTAGTATCATGCAAGGAGTAGGCAGTGCTTAGCCTTATGCAAATAGAGAGGTAGGGCTTAGCCTCATGGAAGTGATTTGAGATAGGGCTTAGTCTCATGCAAAGAGAAGGCAGTGCTTAGCCTTATGCAAATAGAGAGGCAGGGCTTAGCCTCATGCAAGTGATTTGAGACAGGGCTTAGTCTCATGCAAAGAGAAGGCAGTGCTTAGACTTATGCAAATAAAGAGGCAGGGCTTAGCCTCATGCAAGGATTGAGACAGGGCTTAGTCTCATGCAAGGAGAAAGCAATGCTTAGCCTTATGCAAATAGAGAGGCAGGGGTTAGCCTCATGCAAGGATTGAGACAGGGCTTAGTCTCATGCAAGGAGAAGGTAGTGCTTAGCCTTATGCAAATAGAGAGGCAGGGCTTAGCCTCATGCAAGGATTGAGACAGGGCTTGGTCTCTTGCAGATGTAAGAGTAAGAGTGAAGTATTATTAGCTGACAATGTATTTCGTGCATAGCGATTGTGTTATTGAGACAATGTTTATCATGATGACATAGTCCTGTATCCAAAGAAAATTTGTGAGTTTTGTGGGAGGAGGTTGGTTTGTGTCTTTTCTTGCTCGACCTGCTCCATTCTGCCCGAGGATCCCGTTCGAATCATCATGGGTAGCATTTGGCTAAAAGTAAAGTTTCTTTTCAAAAGCATGCGTGTATAGACATCAAAGGCATAGTAATATGCAGTTTAGAAATTAGTTAGATGAACCAGTAACTGTGACATTATTAGAGACATTGCGACTTCCTCTGCCGTAGAATTTTGAGGGTCCTCCTAAAAATTCTACCCCCAGTTAACTAGAAGAACTTTCTGACCATTCTCTATGCTGCGGTTGGCTAAACTTGCTTCGAAATTTTGAGGGTCCTCCTCAAAATTTTGCCCCAGCTTCTGATTGTGGGGAAAATGGAAATTTTATTGAATTAGGATCAAAACCACATGGCTGCCTAGGTATCCCCTATTAAACGGTAATCAGGTCAAGCGTAGTTCAATTTACATCATATGAAGAAACAATTTACACATAGTATATTTTGACTGCATCTAAATTGATAGGCTTCGGCCAGATTTCTCCATCCATCTCTGCGAGTATGATTGCTCCTCCTGTCAATACTCTATGAACCATGTAAGGGCCTTTCCAGTTGGGAGAGAATTTCCCTTTGGCTTCATCTTGATATGGAAAGATCCGTTTCAGTACCAGCTGCCCGATGTGAACTCTCTTGGTTTGACCCTTTTGTTGAAAGACATGGACATTCTATTTTGATAGAGCTGACCGTGACATACTACTTTCATCCTCTTTCATTATATGAGGGCTAGTTGCTCATAACGGCTCCTTATCCATTCTACATCACTGAGTTCGGCTTCTTGTATGATTCTTAAAGAAGGAATTTCTACCTTGGTGGGAAGGACAACTTCGGTACCATAAACTAGCAGATAGGGATTTGCCCCGGTTGATGTGAGGACTCTGGTACGGTATCCCAGTAGGGTGACTTGTAATTTCTTATTCCATTGCTTATGATTCTCTCTTAAAAGGTAATCAGGTCAAGCGTAGTTCAATTTACATCATATGAAGAAACAATTTACACATAGTATATTTTGACTGTATCTAAATTGATAGGCTTCAGCCAGATTTCTCCATCCATCTCTGCAAGTATGATTGCTCCTCCTGTCAATACTCTATGAACCATGTAAGGGCCTTTCCAGTTGGGAGAGAATTTCCCTTTGGCTTAATCTTGATATGGCAATATCTGTAAACTAGAAGATAGGGAGTTGCCCCGGTTGATGTGAGGACTGTGGTATGGTATCCCAGTAGGGTGACTTGTAATTTCTCATTCCATTGCTTGTAATTCTTTGCCATTTTCCTTAGTGTCTTCTTGATGTTTTTGTTGGCGGCCTCAATGACTCTATTCATTTGGGGCCTGTATGCCGTGGAATTCTTGTGCTTGATTTTGAAAGTTTCACACATGGCTTTCATCATATCACTGTTGAGATTGGCGGTATTGTCAGTGATGATGGACTCTAGGACCCCAAGTCGACACACAATCCGATCTCTAACAAAATCTGCGAAGACCTTCTTGGTTAGAGCTTTGTAAGATGCAGCTTTAACCCATTTAGTGAAGCAGTCGATGGCCACTAAAATGAACCTGTGCCCATTCGAGGCAGTGGGTTCAATCGGACCGATGACATCCATTCCCCAGGCAGCAAAAGGCCAAGGTGAGCTTGTTGCATTAAGCTCGTTTGGCTGCACCCGTATCATGTATGCATATATCTTGAATTGGTAGCATTTCTGGACATACCGTATGCAGTCTGTTTCCATGCTCATCCAAAAGTATCCGGCCCTGAGTATCTTCGCGGCCAAGACACAACCGTTCATATGTGGACCTAAGGGTGGCTAACGTGTCGGGCCCGGGCCAAGTGGGCTGGGCTAAACGGGTCCGGGCTATGCGGGCCTGGGCTAAACGGGCCGCGGGCCAAACGGGCCCGGGCCAAACGGGCTATATGGGTGGAACCGGCCCCCTACGGGCCTAAGCCCATATGGGCCCGGGCCCGCGGGCCAAACGGGCCTAAACGGGTCCGGGCTATTTGTTTTATAACTTTTTTTTATGTAAGGCAATTTCTTGTAAATCTTTGTGATATAAATATTGTAATTCATATTTAAACACAAAAAATAGTAAGCTTCTTCAAATTAATAATAATAGTACTCAAACTTGCACTAATATTGCATAATAAATTAATAGTACTTCAAACTTGCACTAATATTGCATAATAAATTAATAGTACTTCAAATTAAATTAAGAAACTATAACATTACGAGTCTTGAGAACGCCTAAGACAACTCTTTATTATATGCCTCCTTAAAGAGCTCGTGCCGGTCGACTTTGGACGCCAAGTGTAGACACGACCACAGTGCTTGCACTTTACTATGTAAAATTCTTTATTTTCTTCTACCACATTATAGTGTTCCCGAATAAATGGGTTATTTCTAGAACCACCGGGCATGATTTAACTTGAATTGAGAATTTGAATAGAGAGAGATTGAGAGAGATTGATGATTTTGTGAGTAATAATGAAAGAATGAGGGGGTATTTATAGTTGAGAAAAGGGAAAAAGGTATAATTATACAAAGTTTGGGGGCCATTTGGCTATTTTTTAAACATGCCAAACGACTAGTTTTTGAAATTATAACCGTTGGCTATTTTTTATGTATTTATATTATATTATCTAAGGCTATTTATTGTAAATTATATTATATAATTATGACTTATGTCTTGTAATTCAAGTTTAAACACAAAAAAAATAGTAAAGAGATATTCAAACTTGCACTTATTATAAGTTACATTATATAAGTGTTATTCTAGAATTACAAAATTTTTGTTATGTAATTATATTATATTATCTAAGACATTTTTTGTAAATTATATTATATAATTATTACTTATGTATTATAATTCAAGTGTAAAATAAAGTTTGGGGGCCAAATGGCTATTTTTTAAACATGCCAAACGACTAGTTTTTGAAATTATAGCCGTTGGCTATTTAAATATTTTTTTATATGTATTTATATAATATTATCTAAGGCTATTTATTATAAATTATATTATATAATTATGACTTATGTCTTGTAATTCATGTTTAAACACAAAAAAAATAGTCAAGAGATATTCAAACTTGCACTTATTATAAATTATATTATATAATTATTACTTATGTATTCTAATTCAAGTAAGTTTCTTCAAATTAATAATAATAGTACTTCAAACTTGCACTAACATTGCATAATAAATTAATAGTACATCAAATTAATTTAACAAACTACAACATTAAGCATAATACGACTAATAAAATTAAAATAGCACAAGTTTGAATTAAACTTAAAATATTAGATACGAATGTCTTGAGGACGCGCTGGACAAGACTTGCTTATATGCCTCTTTAAAGGGCATGAGCCCTCCATCTTTTGCCGAGTGTAGAAATAACCACAGTGCTTGCACGATATCGTGTAAGTTTCTTCATTTTCTTATACTAAATTATAGTGTTCCCGAACAAATGGGGTAATTCCAGAACCACCAGGTATGATTTAACTTGAATTGAGAATTTGAGTAGAGAAAGATTGAGAGAGATTGATGATTTTGTGAGTAAAAATGAAATAATGAGGGGGTATTTATAGTTGAGAAAAGGGAAAAAGTGTAATTATAAAAATTTTGGGGTTAAAACAAAGTTTGGGGGCCATTTGGCTATTTTTTTTAAATTATTTTGAATTTTTACCGTTGGGCCCGCTTGGCTCGGCCCAGGCCCGCCTGCCGGGCCCAGGCTAAAGGGGCCCGGGCTCACGGGTCCAAAATCAAGACCCTCCCCCCCACGGGCCTAAAGCCCCCCAAGCCCGGACCCCCCGCGGGCCGGCCCGTTTAGCCCGCGGGCCCGGGTCGGGCCAGGCCCAGCCCACCTGCCAACCTTATGTGGACCGCATGTTCCGGCATATATCTCCTTGAGCAATGTGGAAGCCTCTTTTGCGTCAACACACCTTAATAGTCCCAGATCGGGAGTTCTCTTGTACAGGGTTCCCCCGCTTTGGAAGAAGTGATTGGACAATCTCCGAAGTGTGTGTTTCTGAGTATGGTTTGCATGTTCCGGGTATTATCCTTTTGCTAAGTCGTGGAACCAAGGATTCCCATCTGTTTTTTCTTCAACATGAGCACAGTATGCCGATTGATTATGAATCATCACCAGAATGGGATTGATGAAGTTCTTATCTGGGTGTTGTATCATTGATGACAAAGTGGCCAAGGTGTTTGCAAATTCATTCTGTATTCTGGGGACATGTCGAAATTCTATCTTCGTGAATGTCTTCTTAATTTCTTGTACATGATGCAGATATGGTAGTATTTTGGAATTCTTGGTAACCCACTCTCCTTGTACTTGATGGACCAGTAGGTCTGAATCGCCGATCACCAGCACTTCCTGAATATTCATACAACAGCCAGGTTGATCCCTAATATGCAAGCTTCATATTCCGCCATGTTGTTGGTTCATGGGAATCTGAGTTTTGCAGACACCGAATAGTGCTGACCGGTTTCTGATACCAAAATGGCTCTGATGCCTACTCTTTTGAAATTTGAAGCTCCGTCGAAAAACATTCTCCAACCATCGTAGTTAGCAATGTCTTCTCCTACGAATGAACCTCTTCGTCAGGAAAATACATTTTTAGGGGTTCGTATTCTCCTCCTACAGGATTTTCAGCAAGATGATCTGCCAATGCTTGTCCTTTGACTGCTTTCTGAGTTACATAGATGATGTCGAACTCACTCAACAAGTTTTTCCATTTGGCCAGCTCCCCGGTAGGCATGAGTTTCTGAAAGATGTACTTCAGGGGATCCATCCTTGATATGAGATATGTAGTATAAGCACAGAAGTAGTGCCTTAGCTTCTGAGATATCCATGTTAGAGCGCATCAAGTGCGTTCCAGCAGAGAGTACCGTGCTTCATAAGGAGTGAACTTCTTACTTAAGTAAGCCTGCTCCTTTCTTTCCGTCTCGTCATGCTGTCCCAGAACACAGCCGAAGGATTCATCTAACACTGCAAGGTAGAGTATTAGTGGTCTACCATGCTCTGGCGGGACTAAGACTGGTGGTGTGGACAAGTATTCCTTGATTTTGTCAATAGCCTTTTGACAATCCTCGGTCCAACTGGTTGCAACATCATTTTTCAGCATTTTTTAAATCGGCTCACATATTACTGTGGACTGTGCTATGAAGAGGTTGATGTAGTTGAGGCATCCCAATAAATTCTTGCTTTTTGGTGGTGGTAGGCTTTAACCTTTGACGAGTCCAACTCTATTCCTCGGCGACTGACGATGAATCCCAACAATTTTCCGGAAGGAACCCCAAATGCACACTTTGCGGGATTTAGCTTTAGATTGTACTTCCGCAGTCGGTCAAAGAATTTCTTCAAATATGCTATATGATCCACAGCCTTTCTGGATTTGATGATTACGTCATCTACATATACTTCTATCTCCTTGTGTATCATGTCATGGAAAATGGTTATCATGGCCCTCATGTAGGTGGCCTTAACATTCTTGTCACGACCCGAAATCCTACCTTTCAGACCGTGACTGCGTCTAACGTTGGACCCGCTAGACAAGCCAACACACATAACACTTTGACATTTATAAAAACAACGTAACAGTAGTTAAGCCAATTAACCTTCCAACCACTACTGGAATATCTCATTTCCCTTAACTTTCAGCCTTTGCTGAACGTTTCCAAATCACTTCAAAAGTTTTTACCACAGAAAAATAATAATATTCCCAAAACGAATAATGAAATGATAAAGGTAACAACATCGCAAATATCCCAAAACCGGGGTGTCACAATTTCACGAACTAACTAACTGAGTGCTAAATACAAAGTCTGAAAGAAATATATATTTGTCTTGGAATTAGAAGAAAAAGGCAAGACAATGAGGAAATCCAAATGTAGGAGAGACACCAAGGCCCACGAACGCCAGCGGGTATACCTTGAAGCTCTGGGTGGACTGAAGGTGANCTAGAAGAAAAAGGCAAGACAATGAGGAAATCCAAATGTAGGAGAGACACCAAGGCCCACGAACGCCAGCGGGTATACCTTGAAGCTCTGGGTGGACTGAAGGTGACTCCCTCAATGCGGTCCACTGGGTCCGGGTGCGGGATCTGCACAACATTAAGAAGTGCAGTGTAGTATCAGTACAACCGACCCCATGTACTGAGTAAGTGACGAGCCTAACCTCGGCCGAAGTAGTGACGAGGCTAGACTTGACATTAGCGATAACCTGTCCTATTCTACAGCAGGTAACAAGAAATAACGCAAGGCAGGAGATAAACCGGCAAGTAGGGGATACGAGAGCAGTAAAGGGGGAACAAGTAAATAAAGCAGACACCTCGACAGGTAGAAGTGATGCAGAGAAACAATCCAACATAATCGACAACGAAACAATATAAATATCAGAAAAATAACAATGGCACGGCATCACCCTTCGTGCTTTTACTCTCTTTCTCACAATGCAAGGTAATCAAATATCATGGCACGACATCATCCTTCGTGCTTTTACTCTCTTCCTCACAATGCAAT
>MDKH01177446.1:0-17487 GCA_005239495.1 Nicotiana undulata | reverse complement strand
CTAGCGGGTTCAACGTTAGACGCAGTCATGGCCCGAAGGTGGGATTTCGGGTCGTGACAGTTAGGGCCATCACCTCCTCTTCCTCGGTTAAATGCTGCATGTCTCTCTTGCACACAGTATTAGGCAAGACCTAATTTGCATCAATAATAATAGGAGCAGACCTAACAGCTAGCTCACTCGTTATCTATCTCTGATCATTGAATCAAGTACCCAATGAAACACATGTTTACACAGAGACAAGAAAGAGAAACACGAAGAATTGAAGATGATATGCCTAGCAAAATCACAGGTTTATCTCAACTCCAGGATTTAGGTGAAAAAATAATTGACAATACAACAACGAACCCAGTGTATTCCCATTACCATAAATGGAGTATGGGTTGAGGAGGGTAGTGTGTACGCAAACCTTACCCCTACCTTATAGAGATAGAGAGGTTGTTTCCGATAGACCCTCGGCTCAAGGAACAATGGAGATAAAGCAACAAGTAGCAAGCAATAATAACAACAATGTATTATGGTAACGGTACGAATGACAACAACAACATACTCAGTATTATCCCTGATCATTGAATCAAGTACCTAATGAAACACATGTTTACACAGAGACAAGAAAGAGAAACACGAAGAATTGAAGATGATATGCCTAGCAAAATCACAGGTTTATCTCAACTCCAGGATTTAGGTGGAAAAAATAATTGACAATACAACAACAACAACGACGAACCCTGTGAATCCCCATTCCCATAAATGGAGTCTGGGGTGGGGAGAGTAGTGTGTACGCATACCTTACCCCTACCTTATAGAGATAGAGAGGTTGTTTCCGATAAGACTCTGGGCTCAAGGAACAATGGAGATAAAGCAACAAGTAGCAAGCAATAGTAACAACAACGTATTATGGTAACGGTACGAATGACAACAACAACATACTCAGTATTATCCCTGATCATTGAATCAAGTACCTAATGAAACACATGTTTACACAGAGACAAGAAAGAGAAACACGAAGAATTGAAGATGATATGCCTAGCAAAATCACAGGTTTATCTCAACTCCAGGATTTAGGTGGAAAAAATAATTGACAATACAACAACAACAACAACAACAACGAAGACGAACCCAGTGTATCCCCATTCCCATAAATGGAGTCTGGGGTGGGGAGAGTAGTGTGTACGCATACCTTACCCCTACCTTATAGAGATAGAGAGGTTGTTTCCGATAAGACTCTGGGCTCAAGGAACAATGGAGATAAAGCAACAAGTAGCAAGCAATAGTAACAACAACGTATTATGGTAACGGTACGAATGACAACAACAACATACTCAGTATTATCCCACACCATGGGGTCTGGGGAGGGTAGTGTGTACGCAGGCCTAACCCCTACCTTGTGAGGATAGAGAGGTTGTTTCCAATAGACCCTCGGTTGAGGAAAGTATAAGCACCACATTAATGGAAATATAGACAAGAAGAGACAGTACCAAAAAGCCATATAAAAGCAGAATACAATACTCTAATTGTGCGTTCACACCGAGCGTCTTGTCAATCAATACAATATCATCTGCAAATAGCATGCACCACGGCACCTGCCCTTGAACATGGCGCGTCAGTACGTCCATCACTAGAGCAAACAAAAAGGGGTTGAGTGCCGACCCCTGATGCAACCCCATCATAACCGGAAAATGGTCCGAGCCCCCACCCACCGTCCTTACTAGGATCTTTACTCCATCATACATGTCTTTAATCAACCTAACGTAGGCAACAAATAATAGTAAAGAACCATGAATAAGATAATATAAAAATAGTCCTAGTTTTACTGGTAAGCCTAGAAGGAACACACTACCAACAACCCCAGTCTTGACCTCCACACCTTTCTATATCCTCAATAAGCTGGAGCAATGACATGTCTTACCTAACTACCTCTCCCCAATACTTCTTAGGCCTACCTCTTCCCTTCCTCGGACCCGCCATAGACAACCCCTCACACCTCCTAACCGGAGCATCTATGCCATTCCTAATTACAATAGTAAGATTAAAGTTCAACGGAGACACCAACAATTTCTAAATCTGCAACATTCATCGTGAAGAAATCATTTATATTTACAACCACAAAGAGGAACTTAAAGTGACCAGTGAAGCAACTATTCCATCCAAACTACTTTGTCAGAATCTGTATTTACAAACAAAGGATCATAATTTAACTGAAATCAGCAACACTTGGGGCTTGTCAACTTTCAATCTCCCAAGTCATAAAACATTGGTCTCCACAAGGCAAGAATCTTCATACAAAATCAAATATTACAATGCTTATTTATCCTCCAATACATGTTACACACAGTAAACTGCAATCATTTGTCGTGCTAATAAGTAGATTAGCTACATATCAAAAGACCAAAAAAGCATTTAAGCTCTAGAAAAATGTGCCATACTTTGCACAGCGCATAACAATGTCAAGTGGCAAAACTTCAAAAACGTCAAAACCCTAAATTATAATCCAAAACCCAGTTCCAACATTCAAACAGAAAGGGTAGAATCAATAATACCATGTAGAAAATGCAGTCGAAGGGATCAGAAAGATATTGGGTGGGGAGGTATTGTTTTACCTCCGAGGCCGAGATTGAAGATGAGAACAGCACGCCAAACAAATTTAGCACCTCGCCAACTAGTCGGCACTTCTGATGTCTGCGTATGAGGAGGAGGAGGAGGATCCATCTTTCTATGCTTATTTACCTTCCAATTGGTCCTTTTCTACTCCAATGAGGGTCGCATTCTCGCTTTCGCCTTTTGATAAAATGGCAGAGTTATTTCTATTCCTTCCACATTAAACTTCAAACTTCAATAAAACTATACAAAAGCATTCATTTTCCTATGGTTTTAAAATTAAATTATACACTAATAACCTAAATATTATATGAGTTCAAAGTTTCGGTATAATTTAACTGTTGGTCAGAAGATAAATGTCAATTAACTGATTAAAATGTATATTACTAACTTCTAATAACTTAAATAGTACTAGTTATTTTGCTTATACGTACTTTAACAACATAAACTGGCAAGTATTTGCAGCTCCCCCTTTTCATCATCTAATCTCTTCTCAATTTCCAATTTTTAATCCAAAATTATTTGTATTACTTGCTTAAGGAGAGCACATTGCTACATGTACGGGATTTTAATATACTTTGATCATTCATTACATACACTACATATACAAAACCTCACCATTTATAGAGCCTCTATCTCTGTGCCCTATGAATGATAGATTGTATAGGTTCCCCTAACAAATATTAATCCGTGCATGCTTTTAATCTTCTCTTATTATTAGTTGGGGGAATTACATATAAATACTGTTGGAAAAAATATTGGATTATGGAAACAAGATTTAGCTTGAGGCGTGTCAAGGACATTGTCCTTGAGGATATTTTGCTCACGTAGTGATAAATAAAATTAGGCGTATGCCTCACGATTCAACAAGCTCTTCCAGTTATTAAATTGGGAACAAAACTAGCAGAAAATTCTACAAAGAAACCCAGCGTATAGGAGGAAGGAGAAGATTTAGAAGGTTGTGTTAGAAAAAATGTCATTAGCTCTCCAAAGACCATGTTTATATAGATGTTGCGCCAACGACTAGTTAACGGCTAGTTTGACTCTATTAATTATAAAATAACTTACTAAATAATAAGTAGATGTAAATAATATTTTAAAAAGAAAAGTTTTCCCAAACCAAGATGGACATTACCTTTTGAGATATCACTAATTTTTCAACAAATACAACTCACACACATATATTGGAGTGGTCCATATTTAAGTTTACAACGCTATAGCCCAATAATAATAGGTTAAGATTCAATATTCAACTCTAAATAGGTTCTCGAAATTACTATTTAGTTTTTAAAAAAAATACTCAAGCTTTTAATCTAATCTTCGATTTAAAAATTGTGACTCAAACATTAGTTCAACAAACCAAATCCATTTGGGTGGTAAAAATTAGTTTTAAGATAATCCACCATTGTTGAACAAGCTTAAAAAAGTGGTCTTAAATTTTAAATCTGGATTTATGAGAAATTTAGAGTGGATGTTATTTAGGAATTTCAAATTTTGAAGTCATTTAGTGAAGATTTGGACTGGTCCACCATGGTTGAACAAACTTAAATAAATGGGTTTAATTTCGAATATGATCTGGTGAGAATTTTGGAGTTGGGTGTTAGTTAGACTTGTTAGAAATAGTACAAGGAGGTTGTACATAAAATTTGAAGTCATCAATGAAGATTTGAACAAGAATTGCAACTGAAAATAGTGAAAGAAATTCATCTACAGATACTTGAATAAAGGTGTATAAAAGTGTATAAGAGGTATTTATACACTATTATACAAAAACTGACTTCGTCTTCTTCCTTGAGCCTTTTCTGAAATTTAACTCAAATCTAGCTCAAATCTGTTGTTGTAACAACCCGGTCGGTCGTTCCGTGAGATTAGCCTCGTTTTTCCTGTTTTTGCTTTATCACATGTTGTATAACATATTTATGTTGTGTCGGGTCGGTTGGTTCGGGTTCGGAGTGGTCGTGGTGAGAAATGAGACACTTAGTCTCTTAAGTTGGCCTAATGGTTAGAAAAGTCAACCGGAAGTTGACTATTAGGTAAACAACCTCGGAATGTGAATTTTATGGCTCGGATAGCTTCGGTAGGTGATTTGGGACTTAGGAATGTGTTCGGAATGTGGTTGTGAGGTCCGGAGTAGAATTAGGCTTGAATTGGCGAAATTGAATTTTTGGCAAATTCCGGTCGGCAGTGAAAAATTAGCTATCGGGGTCGGAATGAAATTCCAGAAGTTGAAACAAGTTCGTAATGTCATTTTTAGATGTGTGTAAAAAAATTTAGGTCATTCGGACGAGGTTTGGTTAGTTTCGGCATCGTTGGCGATTTTTGGAAGTTTGAAGATCCTTAGGCTTGAATCATGGGTTGTTCTGATGTTTCGATGTTATTTTGGGTGTTCCGAGGGTTTGACTAAGTTCGGGTGGTCATTTATGACTTGTTCGTATTTTTGGTTGAGGTCCCGGGGACCTCGGGATGAGTTCGGATAGCTATCGGGGAGTTTGAAAGTTGGAAAATACAGCTGAAGTTGTTGGTTCTGCTGTAACGGCACCTGGTGTTAGGGGACCGCAGGTGCGAGATAGCAGAAGCGGAAAGTAGGTCACAGGTGCGGATTATGACTGGTGGAGGATTGGTCGCAAATGCGGAAAGAGGCACCTGCGAGCCCGCAGGTGCGGCTGGATGACCGTAGATGCGGACTTTGGCTTTTAATGATTTTTCGTAGGTGCGGATCCGCATGTGCGAAGAAAAGGACCGCATGTGCGGTTTTCCTGGGCAGAAAGTATAAATATCAACCTTCGCGAATTTTGGGTTATTTCATCAATATTTTCATACGGGTTTGAGCTTGAGAGAGGGCTTTGAAGAGGGAAATCAGGAGAACTTCGTGGAGGTAAGATTTTTGGACCTAAAACTCTTTTATGTGATATTATTTGACTGATTGGGGGTAAAATTTATGGAAATTTGTGACTAAAATTGAGGGATTATGGCTTGAGATTCTAGACTTTGAATTGGGGATTTGAGGGCCATTTGAGGTCCAATTTTGATGTTCTTGTTATGTATAGATTCGGGGAAAGATGAGGATTCTTGTGGTGTGATTTTTATCGAGTTCCGAGATGTGGGTCCAGGGGTCGGGTTTGGCCAATTTCGGGATTTGTGCTTAATTTTGATAATTTCCTAATGGGTTTCGTCTCCCTAGCATATATTGATAATATTAATCTGATTTTGGTTAGATTTGGAGCGATCGGAGGCCGATTCGAGGGGCAAGAGCATCGCGGATTAA
Organism: Nicotiana undulata; assembly: GCA_005239495.1. Lineage (NCBI taxonomy): Eukaryota > Viridiplantae > Streptophyta > Magnoliopsida > Solanales > Solanaceae > Nicotiana > Nicotiana undulata. Next base: position 11,627 of record MDKH01177446.1, on the reverse strand, counting down.
TATTCGGGCCGGTTTGAGGTAAGTAATGATTGTAAATCTAGACCCGAGGGTATAAAGCCCTGGTATTTCGTATTGTTTTGATAAATGAGGTGACGCACATGCTAGGTGACGAGGGTGTGGGCATGTACCGATAGGGATTGTGACTTGGTCCGTCCCGTAGCGACTATTAAGCCGCGTGTTTGATTTGAAATCATATGATATCCTGTATTTATGAGATTTATACTATATTATGGGTTGTATGTCATGTTTGGGGCCTTGTGCCGACCTGTTTAGACCCTCAAGGGTATTTTTCCACTATTCTCACACTATTTTGATAGAAAAATATGAACTCAGTCATGCTTTATACATGTTCGTTGTTTATTACTGTTATCACCCTGTTTTAGAACGTTGAGAGATATTTTCGGCTGAGTCCCTGTAGTTTGTGATGAGTTGGGCTGAGCCCCGTGATTTATGATGAGTTGCCCGAGTGGCTTGTGAGGACGATGACTGAGTGAGGACGAGAGCCGGATTGTGAGGATAGTGATGGATCGGGCTGCACGCCGCAGTATTATATATATATATATATATATATATATATATATATATATATATATATATCGGGTTGCACGCCGCATCGAGATATATGTGGATCGGGATGCACGCCGCAACGAGATATTGGATCGGGTTGCACGCCGCAGCGATATAGCACTTGGGCTGTAGGAGCCCCTCCCGGAGTCTGTACACCCAGTGAGCGCAGTCGACTATGATTTGGATCGGGATGCACGCCGCAGCGGATATTATGTGGATCGGGCTGCACACCGTAGCGATTATATATATACATGGTACTTGTTGAGTGAGAGTGTTGAGTGTGAGCATTGACTTATGATAGTGGAGTCACGAGTGACTGAGAGGCTAGCCCGATAGTCCAATATTTATGAAACTATACACTAGCCTCCAATGAAACTGCTATAACATTGTTTTACACGAGAATTTAATGGAAACTTGGGATTTTTGTGAAAAGATCCGGAATTAGGGATTTCCTAACTTGATTTAAATATGTTTCTGCTATTTATCGCATGATTTTACTGATTTTAAATGCTCGTCACTGCACTCAAGTCTTTAGTTATGGTTGTTACTTGTTGAGTTGGCGTACTCACGTTACTCCCTGCACCATGTGTGCAGATCCAGGTACTGGGTCAGATCGCTAGCTGGTTTTCATTTGCTTTGGAGCTCGTTCGGGGATTTGAGGTAGTTGTTCGACGTCCACAGCATGCACTTTTCCCTTCCTAGTCTATTGATTTTTCTTATTTCCAGACTTGTATTAGCAAAGAAATGGTTTCATATTGTATTACTCTTTAGATGCTATGACGGTTGACTCCAAATGTTTGGGGCTGTGTTTAGACCTTGATTATTGTCATGTTGAACATGTTTAAAAATAGAATCTTAATGGAATATGATAACTTATGCTTTAAACGGAAAGGTTTATTTGTCATTTGAGGTAGATTGGCTAGCCTAGTATCATGATAGGCGCCATCACGGCCAGTGTAGGTTTGGGGTCGTGACAAGTTGGTATCAGAGCCTAGGTTACTTAGGACTCATTGGTCATGAGCAGGTTTAGTAGAGTCTTTCCAATCGGTACGGAGACGTATGTACTTATCTTCGAGAGGCTACATAACACTTAGGAAAACAATCTCACATTCTTGAATTTTGTCGTGCGAATATGTTGATTCTAGAAACTAAACTTCTGTTGTTTCATTCTATCACAGATGATGAGGACACGCACTACCGATCAGGGTGACCAGATACTAGCTAGACCAGCGAGAGGTCGAGGTCGAGGTCGTGGTAGAGGTAGGGGTGCAGCTCGTGCAACAGCTGGGGTAGTACCCGCAGACCCACATATTTCTCGGGATCAGGTCCCCGCCGCGGATGTTCCAGCGGGACAGGCTCAGGCACCGGCAGTGCCTATCGTTATTCCGGGTCTTCAGGAGACGCTGACTAAGATTCTGACTTTGTGCACCAGTCTTGCACAGGCAGTCGTTGTTTCTACTACTGCTGCTACTTATCAGGCCGGGGGAGGCACTCAGACTCCAGCTGCCGAGACACCTGAGCAGGTTACCCAAGGGCTCCAGACACTGGGGTCATCTCCAGCCCAGCCGGTTGTCCCAGCTTAGGATTTTGTAATCCCAGTTATGCCAGATGATATGCAGCACAGGTTGGATATATTTAGTAGACTTCAGCCTCTGACATTCAGTGGTGCTGAGGGAGAGGATGCCCAGTGTTTCTTGGACAAGTGTCAGAGGATGCTTCGTACTGCAGGGATACTGAAGACCAGTGGGGTCTCGTTTGCTACCTTCCAGTTTTCAGGGGCTGCTTTTACTTGGTGGGAGTCTTACGAGAGGCGTAGGCCTGTTGGTGTAGCACCCCTTACTTGGCAGCAGTTATCCACTCTCTTCTTAGAGATGTATGTCCCCTAGTCTCACAGAGAGGAGTTGCGTAAACAGTTCGAGCAGTTGCATCAAGGAGAGTTGACAATGACGCAGTATGAGATGAGATTTTCAGAGCTAGCTCATCATGCTTCAGAGTTGGTCCCTACTGAGAGAGTGAGGATCAGAAGGTTTGTGGATGGCCTCACTTATCAGCTTCGTATTCTGATGACCAGAGAGAGAGTATCGGGTGCCATTTTTGAGCAGGTTGTGGATATTGCCCGGGATGTTGAGGCAGTTCGCCGTCAGGAGTGGGATGAGAGGGAGGCCAAGAGGCCTCGTGTATCTGGTAGTTTCAGCGATACTCCTTCTAGAGGGCAGTTTCAGCATGGTAGAGGCCGCTCATTTAGGCCTCCTTAGCCAGTTCGCCCATCTTACAATGGTGCATCATCGGGGCAGGGTCCCCGCAGTTCTCATCCGGTATGTTCTTCATTCAGTGATTTTCCAGCCTAAAGTTCATCTCGAGCACCATCTGTTCAAGGTTCCTCTATGCATGGTTCTTCTAGTGGCTATCCTAGTGCTAGGGGTTCCCTTCAGTCCCCGTCTCCCGCATTAGGGAGTTGTTATGAGTGTGGGGAGTTCGGGCACATGAGGAGACAATGTCCTCGTCTTCTTGGGGGCCCATCTCAGCCGAGGAGTCAGCCTTCGACTTCAGCTCCGGTTACTTCACCACCCGCCCAGGCAGCTAGGGTTGGGGGTCAGACAGCTAGAGGCCGCCCTAGAGGGGGAGATCAAGCAGGTGGAGGTTAGACTCGTATTTATGCACTCCCAGCCAGACCAGATGCTATGACTTCAGATGTAGTGATTACAGGTATTGCCTTAGTCTGTCACCGAGATGCTTTGGTATTATTTGATCCTGGTTCCACGTATTCTTATGTTTCATCATACTTTGCTCATTTTCTAGACATGCCCCGTGAGTCTTTAGTTACATTTGTTCATGTGTCGACTACGGTGGGTGATACTATTATGGTGGACCGTGTGTACCAGTCGTGTGTGATGCCTATTGGGGCTCTGGAGACCCGAGTGGATCTGTTGTTGCTTATCATGGTTGATTTTGATGTGATATTGGGCATGGATTGACTATCTCTGTGTCATGTTGTTCTTGATTGTCATGCTAAGACTGTGACCTTAGCTATGCCAGGATTTTCTAGGGTAGAGTGGAGAGGTTCTATTGAGTATGTGCCTAGTAGGGTGATTTCCTACCTGAAGGCTCATCGTATGATGGAAAAAGGGTGTTTATCGTATTTGACTTTTGTGAGGGATGTCAGTTGTCACACCTCCTTTTCCCCGAAGGGAGATAAGGGAGTTTTTTTAATTAAAGTGACATGATTTGATATGAGATTATTTATTTAATTTCAGAGATGCCACTCGGAATTATTTATTTACGGTGTTCTGAGTCACCATTTATTTTAAAATCCCAAACCAAGGAATTTTGACTATGTTCAAAGTCTGCGAAACCAGAAAACCAGGTAAGGAATTCTGTTAACCCGGGAGAAGGTGTTAGGCACTCCCGAGTTCCGTGATTTTAGCACGGTCGCTTAATGATTTATACTTGGCTTATTTTATCTAATTATTCATTTTAGGACCTATGTGTATTTTATCTCGTACCGTTTCTAATTACTCGATTATTCGTTAATTAAAAAATTATCTTAATACGAGTTACGCGTACGTATACTCGTTTAGTTTTAGTATGCCAAAAATCATGTCACGCGTACGTGTGCACAATTCACGAAACTTAACTTATTTAAGAAAAGTTTGGTCAAAGTCGCGCGAACGCGTGCCTTGAATTTATTTGAAAAATCGTAGTGACGTCATGCGAACATGCACGCAATCACGATAGTAGTTTAAAAACCGCGTCTAAAAGTATTTCTACGAGTATTTAATTAAGGCATTTTACTTTACTAAGAATGTTTGATCGTGGCCACGCGAACGTGTGCACAATTAGTCACGCTTTATTAGTTTTAAGATTGTTTGGCCAAAGTTGCGCGAACGCATACCTCAATTTATTTTTGGGGATCGTAACGTGTACATTTGTTTTATTTTGAGATCGTAATTATATCACGCGTACGTGTACACAATCACAATAAAAGATTAAGTCGCGCCTAAAATATTTTTCTATGAATATTCATTTTTAAATCGTATTCGTGTCACGCGAACGTGTACACAATTAATAATATTTTATTATTATTAAGATCACTACCCTTGAAATTGAAGCTAAATTCAATCATCAAATGACTAAGATCAAAACTGTAAGGAATGAGAAAGTCCAATACGATTACATGAAATAAGGAATACAAGATTTCAAAAATAAAATTCCAAAAGCACATCAACGACGCTTTATTCAAGTCATATGAGAGTTTATTTTCCATTTTTGATTATAAGCAACTAAACAGACTATGTACACGAGGCGGCTTCAATAAACATCCACAAGTGAATTAGAATCATAAATGAAGAATCACATATCAATTTAAAGGAGACCAAGTTGACAAAAAAAATGCTAAAGGATCAAACCTTTCATGCAGCAAAAAAATTCTCATTAACAAAACTCCATGAATTTACATAAAAGCTTTGAGCAGAAAACTTCGCCGGAACTCAACGGACCTCCAGACTCGCCGGAAAATGGCTATGGTTATAGTACGATGCAGCTGCTTTTACTGTATTTTAAGGGCTGTTTTGAACTGGCTTCAAGGAGAAGAAATTGGAACCGATTTTGTGAGGAAGAAGACTCGACCCTCTCTGTTTTTTATTTTCTCGTTCCTCCCCTTTTTGTGTATTGGGTTCTTTTTCTTCTTTTCAGATCGGTATTCTCAGATATGAGCCTTTCAATTTTTCGCTCTCACCCAGTCCTCTCCTCTTCTGTCCGTTTCTGTTTTTCTCCTCAAACCGAAACATTTTTTTTTATTTTCCTCCCCCAAATGCTAAAACATGGATGTATTATATAGTAAAGTGTGTGAGTTGTGGAGAGAAAATGTGAGTAGTGCATGTGTGTGCATTGTGTCGTGTGGGAGTGGGGATCGTGGAGTGATTGTAATCTTTTTCTTTTTCTTCTTTTTTCACTTGTTTTGTTTTAAGATAAAATTTGTTACCCAACTTTTGAAAAGTTACGGGTGGCCTCAAGATTTTCAATTTTTAGTATTTTTTTTTGGTTTAAGAAATAAAATTCAATAAAAATACTAAGACAAAAATAATAATTAACTAACTCTAGACTAACAAATATATATATATATATATATATATAATGAAATATTTACATACAATTTAGTGACACTAAAAAATACCATAGAGTATATGAATTTTTCTTTCTTCTTAATTTTAAATTTTCTTAAATAAAACCTATAAAGAGTAAGATAAAAGTTAAAAATATCAATATTAGACCTAAAGAAATATTTACACTAAAATAATATATAATTTGGATGTGGTAAAAAAATAGGTGTTCACAGCATGCCCCTCTTTGCTTGTAGTTCAAGTGAAAAATGAGTGATGGAGTATTCTTAGAGGGAGTGTCGAGTGAAGTTCCGTCGAGGTTCCGATCCGCGGTTCCTACTATTACATCAAAATAAAAAGAAAATTACATATCTTCAAATCTAAGAGTTACAAAATTCCTATCTAAATTCCATCTGGAGTCTTATCTTGATTCTTGAGTTTCTTCTCCTATTGACTTTAGGCTGAAACTTGGTGCTCTCGATGTAGCAGACTATGAAATACTCTCACATGCTTGTTTTTTTATCAGATGATGAGAAGATGGATCTTGAGACCCTGTGTCTCCGCATACATTATGTCAAAGCTGGTTGCGGCTGGTATTGAGATCAAACGTTCCACTTTCTCTGGCGAGAGCTAGAATCTTGTTTTTTGCACCTCCAATCCATACTTTGCAGAAAAACCTGCAAGTCATCATAAACAAACAAAACGAACAAAATATTTCTGCCCCAGTTTGCACTAGAAAATTTTTGTGAGTTATTGAAAACACATTAAACTATCTTTGCTATTGCAGAATAAAGAATTGAAAAAGACACATTTTTTTATATAAATAATAGGGGATGTCGTACCCAGTGTTAACAAGAATGAAGGAAACCAGGGGATGTAGTACCCTGTGTTGATGATAAGATGAGGCTCGTGGTACTCTAGGATGCTACTAGGGAATGTCGTACCCTATGTTGGAAGAAAAATGCAACCAGAGAATGTAGTACCCTGTATTGGCAATAAGATGAGGCACGTGGCACTCTGAGATTCTACTAGGGAATGTCGTACCCTATGTTAGCAATAAGAAATACAACCATGGGATGTAGTACCATGTGTTGACAATAAAATGAGGCTCGTGGCGCTTTAAGATGCTACTAGGGAATGTTGTACCCTATGTTGGCAGAAAGTAATGCAGCCAGGGAATGTAGTACCATGTGTTAGAAATAAAATGAGGCTCGCGTCACTCTTGGATACTACTAGAGAATGTCGTACTCTATGTAGGCAGAAAGTAATGCAGCCAGGGGATGTAGTACCCTGTGTTTGGCAATGAGATGAGGCTCGTGGCTCTATGAGATGCTACTAGGGAATGTCGTACCCTATGTTGGCAAAAAGTAATACAACCAGGGGATGTAGTACCCTGTGTTGGTTATAAGATGAGGCTCTTGAATCTCGGAGATGCTACTAGGGAATGTTGTACCCTATGTTGGAAATAAGGTGAGCATCATGGCCCACTGAGATGCTACTAGGGAATATCGTACCCTATGTTGGAAATAAGGTAAGGCTCGTGGTGCTCTGAGATTCTACTAGGGAATGTCGTACCCTATGTTAGAAATGAGAAATACAACCAGGGGATGTAGTACCCTGTTTTGGCAATAAAATAAGGCTTGCAACATTCTGAGATGCTACTAGGGAATGTCGTACCCTATGTTGGCAACAAGTAATTCAACCGAGGGTGTAGTACCCTGAGGTGAAGATAGGGTATTCCCTGTAATGAAACCAAAAATTACATGATCGCATGTGTATTAAAAGGAAATTAAGAATTTGAGAACTTCACTTGGTGATGTTCGTCCTTCCACGAACTGTTTCCTAAAATTATTTTGTTCCTGTTTTGAACAAAGAAAGATTCGTTAGTTTTAAAATGGTGGTCATTTTGTGGCCTTGATCTCTTGGGCGACTTGACCTAGTGTCCATTGCACTTGTTAGAACAGCTGGCTCTGTCAATGGTCATACGAATTACCGGGAGATTCTGTCTTTACTTTCTAGAGATCTTCTTTCTTAACCTCAAAACCTGCCTATTTTGCGCCTATCCCCATTTGTGTTTGTGGTGCAAACAACCTTGCTCCCAAAACAACTTTTAACTGAGTAACTTTTGTTGACCCTTGACACATTGTTCAATCCTTCAAGCCTTTTGCTCGTCAGGAAAATCAGAGATGGCTTTATGCCTTTGCCCATGTTGTTTATGCCCAGAAAGTTTTGCTTCATATAAAAACTGTAACCAATTTTGCGGCCTTTTCTTTGCTTTGCTTTGACAAAATTAGACTGAAAGCGACTCAAAAAGAATAGTACGAAAGAAAACAAGAAGGTGAACTAATAGGTATTACAACTTAATCAAGAAGTGTACCTTTCAGAGAAGAAAAATAAAAATAAAAAGGACTTATCTGGAGGAATATGCCGACTCAATGAACATGACATGCACTTTGGACTGGATGCCCGATCCGTCTGAACCGTCTAATTCTCAAAATTCGCTGTAAACTTCACCTTAAAATTGAGTTCTTTGTCTTAACCATGCTTGTGTCGGGATATATGAAGGCCTGAATCGATCAACGATGCCCTTTGTGGGTTTTCACCAATTGACCTCTCTCATTTGCATTTCTCTCAACTCATTATCGCCTTATAGTGTCCGTGCGGGTTTTCACCAGTAAGACTCTCTCATTTTATTTTTCTCTCAACTTACTATCGCCTTATAGTGCCCGTGAGGGTTTCCACCAATAAGACTCTCTCATTTTATTTTTTTCTCTTTACAATGGTTGAGGCATCGCCCGTAGTATACTGACTTAGCATTCTCGAAAGTTGATCAGAAGGTCTTAACAGGGAAGGGTAAAAAGAACTATTCAACTGAATTACAACTTTTGGAACCATTTTGACGGAAAAACTGTCGAAAAATAAAATAAAATCATGCCCCAGTTTCTTTGAATACTGGGAAATGTGGATTTTTATTTTTGTGTGACCGAACCCCAAAGTGAGGCTGCCTACGTATCCTTTCAGAATCAGGTCGGACGTAGTTCAATTAGCATGAATTTGTTTTGATGATTTTTTGATTTTTATTTTTTTTTGATTTTTTTGTTTCTTCTTTTCTTTTTTTTTTTGACTTTTTTTTATTAAGTACATTGGTTCCAAAAGAGGGGAAAACAAAGAAATAATATAAACAAGGCTTCAAAGGGCTAACTAGGGTTGACCAGTGTTTGGGTAGCGAGAATGATAGCCTTTCGTCATCCCAACCTGAGGCTGCTAAGTATAAAAGTGCCCGCACAGAGGCATGTCAAACATAATATCTCTTGACCGCATCCGCGTTGACAGATATATCAGTCACCTTTCCTTCTATATCTACCAAGAGTAGAGCTCCTTTTGACAATACTTTTTTGACAAGGTAAGGACCTTGCCAATTCGGGGCGAACTTTCCTTTTGCTTCTTCCTGGTGCGGAAAGATACATTTCAAAATCAGTTGTCCCACCTCAAATTGTCTTGGGCGCACTTTCTTGTTGTAAGCGTGTGCCATTCTTTGTTGGTATAATTAACCAAAACAAACTGCCGCCAAACGCTTTTCATCAATTAAACTCAACTATTCCCATCGGGACTTGACCCAGTCAGTATCTTCGATCACTGCTTCAACAATGATTAAGAGATAGAGAATCTCAACTTCTTGATTCATTATTTCGAGATTAGACAGCTTTTTAAGATCTGGGCATGAATTTCGCAGGCATGTCATATTTTTAAAGCCAGCATTAACGAAACTGAAAATGATAAGAAATTAACAAAAATTAGGGAACTATGAAACTGGAACTTCATTTCATTTAATTTGAAAGGATAGAAGGATTAACTTCAAAGAAAAGCAATTAAACTTAAATATCTGGATTACAACCCTTAAAATAATCCAAATACAGAAAAAGCAACAAAACATACTACCAAGACTCCTTCCTGATGGAAAGAGGAGTTGCTTTCCAATTGTTGAGTGAGGTATCTGGACCAATTAGCTGAACACTTGCACGGCTGGAGCTCTCACCAACTTGAACCATATTGATCTTATAGAACATCTCCTTGAGACCCTGGAAAACTTTATCATTTCCATCTTGTATGGATCCTTCTTTTTTTTTTCTTTTTTTTTGATTTCCGAAACTGCCTGACCCACTTTGAATTTCTTGTGTGGTCGCCTTAAGGGCTGCATGACTTACAATTTTGCCCGACTTCATGCCATTCTCAACTATTTCACCAATCTTAATCGCCTCAGCGAAAGGTTTACCAATGGCGTCCAACATGTAATGGAGGTAATCAGGATCCTGAACTTGGAGAAAATAGTCAATCATTTCTGCCTCTTTCATTGGTGGTTTGACCCTAGCGACCTGCTCTCTCCACTTGATTGCATATTCTCTAAAGCTTTCTGTTGGTTTCTTATTTATGACAAGAGAGGATCGGTCTGGAACTATATCAATATTGTACTGAAATTATTGGACAAAATCTTGAGCCATGTCGTTCCAAACGTGCCAGTGAGAGATGTCTTGATCTATGAACCAATATGATGCAATTCCTGTCAAACTTTCCCCAAAATAAGCCATAAGTAATTCTTCTTTGCCCCTGCTCCCCTTAATTGGTTACAATACCTCTTCAAATGGGCAACAGGATCACCATGCCCATCATATTTGTCAAACTTGGGGGTCTTGAAGCCGGGTGGCAAATGAACATGGGGGAACATGCATAAATCGTTGAACGAAACTATCACGACCTCAAATCATAACAGGTCGTGATGGCGCCTATCGTGGAACTAGGCTAGCCAACCATCACATTACTACGCTTTTGTTCAATTATAATAGTTCACAAGTAAATGATAAACATGCAATCATAACATCAAATAATATAATTAAGTCTTAGCGTTCCCAGATTCGCCTAAACAACCTCCCAAGAACTGGAGTCAATAGTCATGAGCATCTAAGAATAAATAAATCTAACTCTGCTAAAACTATAATATATGTTCCTGAATCAAATGCTACAATTAAATAAGAAAGGGAAGTGGAGAAGATGTGGACGCTGAACAACTACCTCGAAATCCTGTAATAGCTGCTAACGAACTCAGACAGCTACTGCTCCAGACTGTCACCTGAATCTGTGTACAGAGGCACAGGGAGTCTTTATGAGTACGCCAACTCAGTAGTAATGAAAATAAATCGCAGTCTGAGAATTATAAAACACACAATACAGATACACAATTCCACAAAACCAATAAAACACCAAGTCACCATGTAGTATTCATCAAATAATAAGTTCGAAATCGGTTTCCAGAAATCCCTTGAAAGCAAGTGCAATATCAGTATATCTCAATAAAATTCTCAGTAAAACCAGTTTGAAAACGAATAATTTATAGTTCAAAAACACAGTAAAACTCTTCATAAAACTGCCCCTCGGGCCATAATCACTTCTTGTAACAATATCTTTCAGTATCAGCCCATCAGGCAACCTCACAATCACTCTGCCCATCAGGAAACCTCACAATCACTTTGCACATCAGGAAATCTCACAATCACTCTGCCCATCAGGCAACCACACAATCACTCTGCCTATCAGGCAACCTCACAATCACTCTGCCCGTCAGGCAACCTCACAATCACTCTGACCATCAGGCAACCTCACAATCACTCATCATAAGACCTGCGGGCATCACTCAATCGGTACCGGCGCGCACTGGGGGTGTGTTACAGACTCCGGAGGGGCTCTTATAGCCCAAGCGCTATAATAAGCCACAACATGACATAAATCACACACAATATAGGCCCGCAGCCTCACTCATATCATATCATCCTCACAATGTAGGCCATCAGCCTCACTCATATCATAACATCCTCACAATATAGTCCAGAAGCCTCACTCATTCAGACTCTCAATTTTCCCTTCAGGCCATAAATATATCGGGTTCTCGACCCAAAAATAGTGTTTCAT
>ML259771.1:97000-174163 GCA_005239495.1 Nicotiana undulata | reverse complement strand
CCCCCCCCCCCCCCCCCCCAGATCCAAATTAAACTATGCGTTCGCGGGCCCCAGACCGCGTTTGCATAGCACAAGGAGGAGGGCCACAATATTATACTCTATGCATACGCATAGAGTAAAATGTCTGGGCACCAGAAAATGGAAAAACCGGCAACTTTATAAGTGTAAAAATATCTCGTGGCCTATCCGAAACTCACCCGAGCCCTCGGGGCTCTAAACAACATGCACACAAGTCTAAAAATATCAAACAGACTTGCTTGTGTGCTCAAATCATGAAAATAACATGTAAAACCATGAATTAAACCTCAAAACTCATCATTTTCATCAAGAACTCTTAAAGTTCATAATTTCTCTACTGGATGTCCGAATCACGTCAAATACGCTCCGTTTTTTACCAAATTTCACAGTTAACCTTTAAGTATCCTAACAAATATGTACCGGGCTCCGGAACCAAAATACGGGTCTGATACCAATGGTTTCAAATATTAATTCTTTTCTTTATTTCATTAATATTTCAACAAAATAATTTCTTTCAACAATTGATTTCTAAGGCTTGGGACCTCGGAATTCATTTTCGGGCATACACGCGAGTCTCATATTTTACTGCGGATCTCCCGGGATCATCGGAACACGGATCCGGGTCCTTTCACTCAAATGTTGACCAAAGTCAACTATAATTAAATTTTTAACTCTAGAAATTACTATTTCTCATATTTTCACATAAAAGCTTTCCGATTTTACGCCCGGACCGCGCACACAAATCGAGGTATTTAAAATTAACCTTTTTAGGTCTATTAAGCCTAGAATGGAGTCTAAATTCATAAAATGACCCCTTGGGTCATTACAGTTTGCGACCGAGATCTAACTGGAAAATGAAATCACCAAAGTAGGAACCATGACCAGCGACGCCGAATGGAACATCGAACAACGACCTCAAACTTCTTCAACACCTCAATACAACTTAGCAGAAAAGGATTTTAATTGTTTTCAAAGAAATTAATTTATTTCAACGGGAAGAAAGTAGAAAGCAACGATGAACTCGGAACTCAGGTTGAGGTCACTTCATCGGCAACAAAATCAAAATCTCTGCGGCAGAAAGGGAGTCGGCTGTGTAGGGGATGGAGAGGAGAGACGGATGTGTAGGGGATGGGGAAGGGGAGTAGTGAAGGTGACTGTTTGGATTTGGGGAAATTAGACCTTGAAGGTATTTTATTTTGGGAAATTGGGAGATGGCAGTAGTCTTAGAGATTAGAGGTAGGAGGGTGTGCGCTGATCTCCTTCTTCTCCTTATATCTGTGTTTCTTCTCTATATAAGTAGGTTTAATTTATCATTAATAAGAAGGTTGTGGGCTCAAATGACTAATGGGTCAATTGATATTGGGTTCAGCTTGTGGGAATTGGGCTGGGTCTTATATCTTGTTGGGTCTTAATTTTTGGCTAAGAAGATACTAAAAATATAATATGTTTATCAAAATATAAAACTTACTATTCATTAACTAAAATAAACTATTATATTTAAAATAAACTAAAAATTAAGGTTGAAACTATTTTTGGTATTTTCAAAAATTATATAAAATAAAAATAGGTTCAAAGTATTATATCCTTCCAAAAGTACCTAATACGTGAATTAAATAGAGAAATATGGAGCTATTTTTTTAATTTTCAATTTTTGTGCTTAAAATAAAGTAAAAGAGATATTAGACCTACACAAAATATTTAAACGCTAAAGTGTGTAAAGTCTTGGGGAGGGTCAACAATTACATGTCTACATGAGTGACGTAGAGAAGGCCGATCTGGTGGCCAAGGAATACATGGCAGAGGAGATGAAGGAGTCAATCTCCAAGTGATATTCGAGATGCTTCAGACTCAGAAAGCCGTTATTGCTTAGTTACAAAATCAACATAGAGTTCCGAATAGGGTCGAGCCAGAAATTACTCGTCGTACCGAGCCAGTACCGGGAAGGTCGAATGGTAGTGAATCTGGGACTGATCCTACGATAATGAAAATGATCGAGGATCTCACCAAAAGAATTGAATCAGGGGAGAAGAAAATCAAAGCCAATGATAAAAAAAAGTGGAAACATACAACTCCCGAGTTGATCAGATACGGGGGTCTGGATTCGAAGAAGTTTGTACAAAAGTCGTTTCCTCCAAGTGCGGATCCGATGCCTATTCCAAAGAAGTTTCATTTTCCGGACATACCCAAATATAATGGGACCACTGACCCCAACGATCACGTTACTTCCTATACATATTCCATCAAGGTAACGATTTAGAAGATGATGAAATCGAATATGTGTTGTTGAAAAAGTTCAGAGAGACCCTGTAGAAGGGAGCAAAGATTTGGTATCACAACCTACCACCAAATTTCATCGACACATTTTCCATGTTAGAATATTCTTTTGTAAAGGCGTACGCCAAGGCCATAAAGGTCGCGACAAGGAAATCAGACCTTTTCAAGGCGAGACAGATGGATAATGAAATGCTGAGGGATTTCGTGTCCCGATTTCAAATGGAACGCATGAATTTGCAAGTGGTCACATATGATTGGGTAGTTCAAGCTTTCACTCAGGGGTTGACCGAACGGAGTTAGATAGCATCACGTCAGTTGAAGAAAAATTTGATTGAGTATCCAGCTGTAACTTGATATGTGCACAATCGATACCATTCGAAGATCAAGGTCGAGGATGACCAACTAGGAGCCCATTTCGGTTCAGTACATCCAAACAGGTCGACAGTAAATAAGAGGGACATCGATAGGGATCTAAGATCGAACAGAGACCGATATCAACCGTACACCGCAGATCGAAGGAACAATGGTCTAGGACGTCATTCCGCCCAGAATGATCAAAGAAGTGATCAAGGACAAATTCTCGAAGACTTACGAGCAAAAGTGGTTTTGACAAGTATGCCAATCCCACAGAGGTACCTCGATTATCAGAATATAATTTTAGCATCGATGCATCAGGCATTATATCGGCAATCGGAAGGATAAAAGATACTAGATGGACCAGACCCATACAGATAGATCCATTCCAAATAAACCCAAATTTGATGTGCAAGTATCATGGCACGCATGGTCACAAGACCGAGGATTGCAGGAAATTAAGGGAAGAGGTAGCCCGTCTATTCAACGAGGGCCACCTTTGAGAGTTCCTCAGCGATTGAGCCAGGAATCATTTCAGAGAGAGGGACTCCAACAGGAAAAATGAACAGGAGAAACCGCAACATGTCATTCATATGATTGTCGGTGGGGTCGACTTTCCACAGGGACCCGTATTCAAACACACTAAGGTATCAATCACTAGGAAAATATGAACCCGAGATTATGCGCCAGAAGGAACCTTATCATTCAACGACGAAGAAGCAAAAGGAATTTCTCAGCCCCACAACGACGCTATGGTAATTTCTATCTTATTAAATAAAGTTCAAGTTAAGCGTGTTTTAGTGGATCCAGGTAGTTCGGAAAATATCATCTGATCGAGGGTCGTGGAGCAGTTCAGCCTACAGGATCAAATCGTGGCTGCAACTCGGGTCTTAAATGACTTCAAGATGGCTAGCGAAACAACTAAAGAGGAGATTATCCTACCGGTGAACGTGGATGGAACCATTCAAGATATCAAGTTCCACATAATCGAGGGCGATATGAGGTACAATGCCCTGCTCGGAAGTGCTTGGATCCACAACATGAGGGTAGTCCCCTCGACTCTCCACCAAATGATGAAATTCCCGATGACGGACTGTGTAAAAATAGTGTACGGGGAGCAACATGCTACAAAGGAAATGTTTGCGGACGATGAGGTAACACCGATATAGACGTTATCAACCTAGAAAAAGTTGAGCATCAAAGGTAAACAGGAAGCCAAATAGCAATCACCGCCACCATCCTCGACCGAATGGGGAAAACATGAGATAGAAGAATAAAAGGAGGATTTTCTGACCCCTCGAACTTTTGTTGTTCCCGAAGATTCCGACGCCACCAAATCAACGATCAAAGAGATGGAACAAGTTATATTAATCGAGTACTTGCCCGAGCGAAAGGTATACCTAGTAACAAGGTATACCTCTGTAACACAACCCTCAAATTTTGACCATGCTCTTCCTGGCTACGAGAATATACCAGGATGTCATCAATGAACACAATGACGAAAGAATCAAGGTAATGCTGAAACACATTGTTCATCAAATGCATGAACGCGGCTGGGGCATTAGTCATACCAAATGACATGACCAGGAACTCATAATGACCATATCTGGTCCTGAAAGTAGTATTCGGAATGTCAGAATCTCGAATCTTCAGCTGATGATAGTCGGATCTCAAATAAATCTTGGAGAACACTCTAGCTCCCTGAAGCTGGTCAAACAAGTCATCAATACGGGGAAAAGGATACCTGTTCTTTACCGTAACCTTATTCAGCTGTCGATAATCAATCCACATGCGCATAAGCGATCCTTCTTTTTCACAAACAACACCGGTGCACCCCAAGGTGACACACTAGGCCGTATGAACCCCTTATCTAAGAGTTCCTGAAGCTGCTCTTTACACTCTTTCAACTCCGATGGTGCCATACGATAGGGTGGAGTGGAGATAGGTTGCGTTCTTGGCACCAAGTCAATACCAAAATCAATGTCCCTGTCAGGTGGCATGCCTGGCAGGTTCACAGGGAATACGTCCGGAAAATCACGGACCACGGGAACAGAATCGACAGAAGAAGTCTCACTACTAACGTCCATCACAAAAGCCAGATAAGATTCACATCCTTTCTCAACCATACGTTGAGCCTTCAAGTAAGAAATCACTCTGCTAGGCACATTCTCAATAGACCCTCTCCACTCAACTCTCGGAACTCCGGGCATAGCCAGGTTTACAGTCTTAGCGTGACAACCAAGAATAGAATGACATAGGGATAACCAATCCATGCCCAATATCACATCAAATTCAACCATGCTGAGCAATAACAAGTCTACTCGGGTCTCCAAACCCCCAATAGATATAACATACGACCAGTACACACGGTCCACAATAATAGTATCGCCCACCGGAGTTGACACATGAATAGACGTAACTAAAGATTTACGGGGCATACTCAGAAAGTGAGCAAAATACGACGAAACATAAGAGTATGTGGAATCAGGGTCAAATAAAGCCAAAGCATCACTGTGACAGAGTGAGATAGTACCTGTAGTCACTACATTGGAGGCTATAGCATCAGTCCTAGCTGGGAGTGCATAAATACGTGGATGGCCTCCACCTGCTCGACCTCCCCCTCTAGGGCGACCTCTAGCTGCCTGACCACCACCCCTGGCTGCCTGGGTAGGTGGTGAAGTAACTGGGGCTAATGTCGAGGGTTGAACCCTCTACTGAGATGAATTACCAGGACGACGAGGACACTGCCTCCATAAATTCCCAAACTCTCCACACTCAAAATAGCTACCTGGAGCTGGAGATGGGGACTAAAGAGGACCCCTGCCACTAGATTAGCCACCGGATGAACCGTCCGTAGAAGAACCCTGAAATGATGATGCTCTGGAGGAGCTCTGAGCTGGAAGGGCACAAAAAGATGAATGTCCCAGATAAGAGCTGCAGGGACCCTACCTCAAAGATGCGCCACTATAAGATGGGTGAGCTGGCTGAGAAGGTCTAAATGGACGACCTCTACTGTGCTGAAACTGCCCTCTGGAAGGGGCACCACTGAAGATACCTGATCCCCGAGGCCTCTTAGCCTCCCTCTCCTCACGCTTTTGCCTGCGCACTGACTCAATATACCGAGCAATGTCAACAATCTGCTCGAATGTAGCACCTGACACCCTCTCCCTAGTCATCAAGATCCGAAGCTGATACGTGAGACCATCTACAAACCTCCTGATCCTCTCCCTATCGATAGAACTAACTCAGAAGCATGTCGAGCCAACTCAAAAAACCCCATCTCGTACTGTGTAACTGACAACTCTCCCTGGCGCAGCTGCTCAAACTGCCTGCGCTCCTCCTTTTTGTGGGACTGAGGAACATACTTCTCCAAAAAGATCGTGGAGAACTGCTGCCAGGTGAGGGGTGCTGAACCAACAGGCCTACGCCTCTCTAAAGACTCCCACCAAGTAAAAGCAGCACCAGAAAACTAGAATGTAGCAAATGAGACCCCACTAGTCTCCAAAATACCATCAGTATGGAGTATCCTCTGGCACTTATCCAGAAAACCCTGGGCATCCTCACCCTCTGTGCCGCTGAAAGTCGGAGGCTGAAGTCTACTAAACCTCTCCAGCCTACGCTGCTCATCCTCGGGCATAGCTGGGACCACATAGTCCTGAACTAGAGCAACCGGCTAGGCTGGGACTGCCCTCGGCACCTGAAAACCCTGTACAACCTGTTCAGGTGTCCGGGCAGATGGAGTCTGAGTGCCTCCCCCGGCCTGAGATGTGGCGGCAGTAGTAGACATAGCAACTGCCGGAGCCAAACTGGAACACACTGTCAGAATCTAAGTCAGGGTCTCCTGAAGACCCGAAATGACAATAGGCACTGCCGGTGCCTGAGCCTGTCCCGCTGGAGCACCCTCGACGGGAACCTGGTCTTGAATAGTAGGGGGATCCACTAGTACTATCCCGACTGCTGCACGGGGTGGTCCCCTAACTCCACCACGGCCTCAACCCCTCGTAGGTCCAGCTGGTGTCTCGTCACCCTGATCCGTAGTGCGTATCCTCACCATCTGTGAGAGAATGAAACAACAGGAGTTTAGATTTCCAGAATTAATAGAATGGCACGACAGAGTTCAAGAAAATGAGATTTTTCCTAAGAGTTCTGTAGCCTCTCGAAGATAAGTACAGACGTCTCCATACCGATCCGCAAGACTCTACTAAACCTGCTCATGACCGTTGAGTCCTATGTAACCTAGATCTCTTATACCAACTTGTCACGACCCCAAATCCTAACAGGTCGTGATGTCGCCTATCGTGGAACTAGGCTAGCCACTATCACATAACTACACATTTCTCTAATAAAATTTCTCAAAAATCATTAATAACCAGTATAAAATCTTCTAAGTCCTTAACACAGCATAATATAATCTAACAGTATATAACCATTCCCCAGAACTGGAGTCAACTGATCACGAGCATCTAAGAATAAGACTAATACTGTTAATATCACAGTACACTGTCTCAAAACAATTACTAAATACTAAATGAAAGAAGGGAAATGGAGAAGTTATGGACGCTGGACAGCTACCTCGAAATATCGAATGCTGATGCCGATCGAACTCAGATGATTACTGCTCAGAACAAGTACCTGGATCTGCACACAGAGGTGCAGGGAGTAATGATGAGTACGTCAACTCAATAGTAATGAAAATAAATCAAGTCTGAAGATAAGAAACACACAACACAAAACACCAATCCACAGATAGTAAAAATACAGAGTCTAAGTAAGGTATACATTTAATACATAAGTTTGAAAACCAATTTCCATAAAAATCCTTTGAACAACTATATTTTCAAATGTTTCTCAGTAAAACTTCCAAAATATCAGTATAGAAGAATGAAGTGAATCATAATCGAAATTCGGTAAAAATATCATCATAACTGCCCCTCGGGCCACATCATCACTCATAAATAGTCACTCAGAACCTCACCATCACCCAGTAACAGTCACTCAGCACCTCACAGACACTCATGCCTCCCAATCACTCGTTACTCGGCACTCGGAACTCGCACTCAGTAGGTATCTGCGCTCACTGGGGTGTGTACAGACTCCGGAGGGGCTCCTATAGCCCAAGCACTAATATCAAGCCATCTTGTGGCATCAATCACTCTAGCACTCGGCCTCTCTCATATCATAAATATCCTCACAATATTTTCCCTCGACCTCACTCAGTCAGACACTCTCAACCTGCCACTCGGGCCATAAATAAACGGGGTTCTCGACCAAAAACAGTATTTCATTTCAAGAAGTAGTAATATCAACAAGTTTGAGTGTCAACAATTTAACAAGAAAGGCTGAGTGTAAAATCATAATTACTACGTGAGGAATATCAAGAAAATAGCCCCCAAGGGGTTTAAACAGATTGGCACTAGGCCCCAAATATGGCTTACAGCCCAAATATATCTAAACATAGTAATACTATAAAACATATGCTTTAAAATCAGTTTCGCAACTCAATAGTTTCCTCAAAAGGAACATATTTCCAAATTTCCAATTCGTGCACGCCCCACACTCGTCATCCAGTGTGTGCGTCACTCCAAAACCGTGGAAGGATGTAAAGTTCGGGGTTTCATACCCTCAGAACAGGATTTAAAGACATTACTTACCTCGAACTAGCCCGCAAAGCTACTTCGCAATACACTTGCCCCTCGAACCAACTTCCGAGTGTTCCAAATCTATCAAGTTCAGATATTTCACATCAAATTATGCTAGGGGGATGAAACCCAATAGAAAAATATCAACTTTATGCACAATTACCGAAATTAGCCAAAACCCAGGCCCGCATCTCGGAACTCGAAAAAATTTATACCAAAATGATCATCATCATCTCACGAGTCCGTACATATAAATAACTCTGAAATCAGAGTCCAAATGACCCCTCAAATCACCCCTAAAGGTCTCTTAAACTCAAGCCCTAGTTTTCCATTTTTCCACTGATTTTCCCAATTAAACACTGTTAATTTGGTCCTTAATCACATATCGAGTTAATGAGTCCAAAAATCTTACCTCAATGAAGAACAAACATTTCCCTCTTCAAAACCCCTCAAAAAGCTCGGAACCCGCACAACAATGGTGAAAAGAGGGCTAAAAATCGTTAAGTCCCCTTTTTATACTTTTCTGCCCAGGCTTTTCGCACCTGCGGCTCTATTTATCGCACCTGTGGTCCGCACCTGCGCTCAGGAGGACCGCACCTGCGGAATTTCATTAAACCCCCAAATCTCGCACCTGCGGCTCCGCAGATGCGCCTAAAGGACCGCTCCTTCGGTTTTCCCCCACATGGACCTCAAGCGCACATGCGACCCTCCTGGCCGCTCCTACGACTCGCACCTGCAGTAAAACATCCGCAAGTGTGTAAATCACAGTAACAGAACACCAGCAGATGTTGCTGCATTTTTCAACTCCCAAAACTTTCCGTTAACCATCTGAAATCAATCCCGAGCCCCTCGGGATCCCAACCAAACATACCAACACATCATATATGAACATTCAAACTTAGTTGCACTCTCGGAACCCCCAAAATAACATCAAAATCACATCAAATTCAAGCCTATGAATTTTGAAATTTCTAAATTCCACCAACGATGCCGAAACCAACCAAAACACATCCGATCGACCTGAAATTTCACACACATATCCAAAATGACATTACGAACCTGTTCCAACTATCGGAAATCTATTTTGACCTCGATAGCCTATTTTTCACTGCCGACCAGAAATCACAAAAACTAACTTTCGCCAATTCCAGCCTAATTCTACACCGGACGTCACAAAAATATTTTGAATACACTCCTAAGTCCCGAATCACCTAACGAAGCTATCCGAGCCATAAAATACGCATTTCGAGGTCGTTTACCAATAAGTCAACTCCAATTGTAAAGCTACTTTTAGAGACTAAGTGTCTCAATTCTAACTACAACC
This sequence comes from Nicotiana undulata, assembly GCA_005239495.1. Classification (NCBI taxonomy): domain Eukaryota; kingdom Viridiplantae; phylum Streptophyta; class Magnoliopsida; order Solanales; family Solanaceae; genus Nicotiana; species Nicotiana undulata. The sequence goes on along the minus strand of ML259771.1, from coordinate 164,554 downwards.
ATTCTGAACCCGAGCCAACCGACTCTAACACATCATAAACAGTATAACCAACCTATGACAAGGAAAAAATAGTAAATATAATGCAGATTCTACGGAACGACTGGCCGGGTCGTTACATAATAGCGGGTCATTTATTTCACACTCCCTCATATTTTTCCCCTAGAAACTTCCGCATCACATGGTTCTACGCTTAATTCGCCAAATATGCCAAAAACTTCATTTCTTCCCCAACAAAATACTCATTTCCTTCTTCTTAATCGAAGTTTTGTGCTTAATCGAAGTTCTCCGCTTAATGGTTTTATACCTCCATTAATCAAAGTTCTTCGCTTCTTCTTCGAAGTTCTCCGCTTCAATCGAAGTTCTCCGCTTCTATCGCCACCGCTTTTACACCTCCCAGATTTGATTTTTCTCTTTCTTTCCTTATTTCCCCTCATGGGTTTTCTGTTAATTTTGAATTTTTGTGTGTATTTTGATCGATTTGTATGATTAAATGGTGTTTGATATTGAATTTTTGTGTGTATTAAATGATCCATCTATATGAATATATTTTTGTGTGCGTTTTCCTTGTTTTCTTTGTGCTTTGGGTTTAATGGTCGATCTCTCTGCAGTTTGTGTGAACTATGGAAATCTGTCATAATATCAAGTCATTATTCATGTCTTAACTACTGCAGGAATTGACTATAAATGCAAAGACTGTGATCTTAGCCAATCTGAATTAACATAAATGCCTTGTCAAAGTCATAAATGCTTTTTCGTGATTTTTGTTTTTTTTTTTCAGTTATGGCATATTTTGCCTAAATAAAAAAGAATGTGAAGTACAAACTAATGTTCTATGGCCAATAAATCTGCCAAATTTTTATGAAATATGATTTTTTTTATACTTCTTATCAGAAGAGTGTAACAAGGGTTTCTCTCCATAATAGTAAGTGGTATTTTTTGAAACTGAAACTTCTCATGTGGAGTTTAGTGTGTACTTGATTAAGTAAAAAATGTAGAGTTTAGAATTATCTTTGATGAGTTGACCAAGTTGTCGTGTGGATAAGGGAAACAGAGGGACTTCACATTTAGTTAAAATTATGATTAATGTGTGCTGGAGTGTCATGGCATTCACTGCTTTTTTTTTTGGTCGTTGAAGAGAGAGGTCGACGTCGCTGGAGAAATTCTGCCGCCGACGAAATCGAATCTTGCCTTCTTGGAAACAACATTCAATGGAAATCATTTTCTTTGTCAAAGTAAAATATTCACAAGGTTGAATCACTAGAACTAATTTAACTATATATATATATATATGAAATCTAAAAAATGTCCAAATGCATAGTTCCTTATTAAAGCCTTCGCCGGAAAGTTATTGTCTAGTCAACTTCTTTTGTTTCTCTTTACAATCAAAGGATGAGCAAAAATAGTTAGCGAGAGGCTAGTTATGGTAGTTCTCCATTAATGGTGGTCGGCTGGCGATGATTAAGGTAGTTCTTCATTACCATTGCACGTCTTCTTTGACTCAATATGAATTATTCTTCTTTTTTTCCTGTTGTGATAATCTTGTTTTACAATGTAGCTTTTTTGTTTATTTATTTTCTTTATATCATATTTTTATATTTAGAAAAATAAGAGAGCAACAATGTGAAATTTGAAATGCATGGAACAATGTGAATTCTCATTTAGGAATATCTATTTTGTAGTCTAGGATGGTTCTAATTGTACTGAATAACCATTCATATGAAATCAGGCTTTTTGTGTGCATACTTAAAGAAAAAGGTAAGAGTAGAATATATTTAACTGGAAATCGAAGGAACTTAGGATAATTTAGTGGAGATAATAGTAAGTGCATATTAGCTAATTTACAAAAGTTAAATTTAAGAAAATCATCCAATGAAAAAGAATAATAATTACTACTACGCCTCAATACCAATTGGCTATGTATCCTTATTGTGAATGTTGCTCCATTTAAGATCACCTCAATCCAAATGAAAAAAGAAAATTTCTTTGATTTTGAGAAATCATTTTGTGATATTTGTTTTTCACTTTTAAAGAATTACTAATAGTTAATATTATGTATTCTAATAATAGAGAACTGATATTTTCTCTTTATATTCTGAAGGTTAATCAGCTGGACTTGAAAGTTAATACTTTTCTATGGATAAATCTTGGATTAGAAAGCAAAGGAACACCACGGAATATTTATTTGGTTTAAACCAGTTTTTAGATTTTGCATTTGTTAATGTTGTTGTTGGAGATAGAATAAAGTGTCCTTGTCCTAAATGTGGATTCGCAAAGTGGCAGACTAGGGAGGTAGCGCTCTATCATTTGATTTGCAAACTATTCTCCAAAAATTAAGTCACTTGGATTATTCATGGTGAAAGAAATATACTGCCTAATTTTTTAAATAATGTGGTTATACAAGATACATTACCTCCTGAAAATCTAGTAGAATTATTGATCAAAGAAGCATTTGGGGGCCTAAGGCACGATAGGATTAATGTAGGTCTGTCACAAGTAGCGGGCGGTGAAGAAAGGTTAAATGATGAGCCTGCTTCAAATGATAAAGACTTTTTCGAGTTGCTTAGAGATGGAAGTCAAGAATTGTATGAAGGGTCCAAGTACTCAAAACTCAAAAAATTTATTAAAATTATATTACATAAAATATTTGTCTGGTCTAAGTGACAAGGGAATGACCATGATACTAGATTTGTTGAGGGACGCATTTACATTTGCACGGATCCCTCATTCTTTTTATGAGGCCAAGAAAACTATCAGCAAGCTTTGTCTAGATTATATCAAGATAGATGCTTATCCAAATGATTGTATGTTATTTTGGGGGAATGAAGCGAATGAGGAAACATGTAAGTATTGTCACACTTCTAGGTGGAAGCCTAACAACAAGAGAAATGAAGATCTTTTGTCTGCTACAGGTAAAAATAATACCAAGAAGACCAATAAAGCACTGCCTGAGTTGGACTGCTACAATCAAAGTGATGCCTCATCAGTCTAAATTTATAATTTCTTGCTACAAATCTACGATGACCAATAAAGCATCACTTTCTACTATGGCGAAACCGATAAGTTTCTATATCAAAATTACAAGTGGGACATGCTAAACCAATATGTGAGTTCCAACCAGATAAGATATCGAGTCCGGGAAAGTCATTAATTGTCCACATAAGAGCAGCTCGCAATCTAAACATCTCTTTCTTTGATAAATCAGGCCGTGATGGCGCCCGACAGCGGGGTCAGGCAAGCCAACACTCAATTTACCAAGGGTTCCTCCCTATTTAATTAAACATTTCAACATAAACCAAGTTTTTAAAGCTCAAAACATTTCCGAAAATAATAATTAACCAATTTTAGCCAAGAGAAATCATAATTAGGCGTGGGTCATGTGATATACAGTCCCGCAATCCATAATAACTACCACGTGTGTACCAGAAACTAGTGTCACAAGTTCTACGAGCATACTAATAGAATATACAAGACGTAATATACAGTCCAACTGTCTGAAAGAAATAGACGGGAAATAAGAAAAAGAAGCTCCATGGTGCTGCCGAGGATCGTCAGGAGAAGCAGCTCACCGTGAAGTCAGGTCCAACAAAAATCAGAATCTAGCTCCGGTTTGATAGCCAGATGCACCCGCCTCAGAACCTGTACAAATAAGTACAGAAGCGTAGCATGAGTACATAAACAAATATGTACCCAGTGAGTATCCAATCTAATCTCGAAGAAGTAGTGACGAGAGGTCGACTTGATACTTACTAGCGTCAAACAATATGAAATATGTATATACAGGCGAAACAATAATAGCAGAAATGAACAGTAAAAAAGAAATGAGCATCAAATATCATTCTCTAGTACCCTTGCACTACCTCTTTCCATGGTATACAAGTTGTTTAACCCTCTCTCTTTCCCAAAATCAACAGTTCATTTACAGGGCTTCTCATAATCTATCAAACATATAACAGACCGTGAACGTACGGCCAATACGTCGAGAAAAGTAAATGTGCACTGCCGAGGGTCGAACGACCCGAACCATAGATGCATTTACCTGCCCCGCTCGCGAATCGATCATGCGACGCGGTCGTCGTAATAAGAGGGCTGCCCACTCGCGAATCATTCATGCAACTCGGGTTCCCGTATACATATACATAATCCTAAAGGAATTCAGATAATTAACAGGGGTCTTTTCAGCATAAAAGGAATTCAATAATACCAATTTCTAAACATAAACTCATAGGCCTTCATGAATGAAACCAGTCACTGAAAAATCAGTCACCCCTGCAACCTCTTCTGTGCGATCGCATTAGTGCACCCGTGATCGCACTGAAGGAAACCAATCACTGAAAAATCTGGTGTTTTGAATTTAACGTTGAGGGATCCGAAACTCACCCTAGCCCCTCCGGACCCCGTCCAAAGGCACTGGCAAGTCTGTATTCATGATACGGACTCGCTCAAATTTTCTGAACGTGAAAAACAACAACGAAACTAAGAATGCGACCCCAAAACCAAATTGAATCAAACTTTGAACTTAAAGTTCTAGAATTCGCTTTCAATGCGCCGAACCGACCTATACTACTCAGAATGATACCAAATTTTGCAGGCAAGTCATAAATGACATAACGAAACTATTCCCGATTTCGGAATTCCATTCGGACCTCGATAACACAAAAACACGTTCCACACCTAAATTCTTAAACTTAAGGAATCATATTTCACTATTTGGCGCTGAAACGCTCTCGGGTCATCCAAACCCCATTCCGAACATACGCCCAAGTCCTAAATCATCATACTAATCTACCGGAACCGTAGAAACTCGATTCCGAGGTCTTTTATTCAAAATGTTAACCGAAATCAAATTTGGCCTTAAAGGCCAGCATTAAAGAATCAAGTGTTCCTATATCACTCTAAACACTTCCCAATCCCGAACCTCCCGTCCCCGCAGGTCATAAATCATCATAAGCCGCTATGGGAAGTCTTATTTAGGGGAACGGGGTCCTAATACGCAAAACGACCGGTCGGGTCGTTACATTCTCCACCTCTTAAATGGACGTTCGTCCTCGAACGGGTCTAGAATCATACCTGAAGTGCTGAATAAATGTGGGTATCTGCTCCGCATGTCCTCCTCGGACTCCCAAGTCGCCTCCTTGACTGGCTGGACCCTCCACTGGACCTTCACGGCAGAAACTCTCTTGGACCTCAATTGGAGATCCTGCCTATCAATGATAGCAACTGGCTCCTCCTCGTAGCCCAACTTCTCATCCAACTGAATAGTGATGAAATCAACCACGTGAGAGAAGTCGGCGTGGTACCTCCGGAGCATGGATACATGAAATACCGGATGAACTCCTGATAAACTGGGAGGTAAAGCAAGCTCATAAGCAACCTCTCCAACTCGCCTCAATACCTCGAAAGGACCTATAAACCTCGGGCTCAGCTTGCCCTTCTTCCCGAACCTCATAATAACCTTCATTGCCGAGACCTACAACAGAACCTTATCTTCCTCCATAAATGATACATCACGCGCCTTCTGATCCGCGTAACTCTTCTATCTGGACTGTGATGTGCGGAGCCTTTCCTGAATCAACTTCACTTTCTCCAGAGCATCTCTCACCAGGTCGGTGCCATATAACTTGGCCTTGACAGGCTCAAACCACCCGATAGGAGAACGACATCGCCGACCATACAAAGCCTCAAATGGATCCATCTCGATGCTGGACTGATAACTATTATTGTAAGAAAACTCGGCCAAAGGCAGGAACTGGTCCCACTGACCTCCAAAGTCAATCACACATGCCCTGAGCATGTCCTCCAATATCTGAACTGTATGCTCTGACTGACCATCAGTCTGAGTGTGGAATGTTGTGCTGAGGTCTATCTGGGTACCCATCTCACTATGCAATGCTCTCCAGAAGTGCGAGGTGAATTGAGGACCTCGATATGATATAATGGACACCGGCACGCCGTGAAACCGGACTATCTCCCGAATGAAGATTTGGGCCAACCTCTCATAAGTATAAGTAGTAGCCACTGGAATGAAATGCGCCGATTTGGTCAATCTATCCACAATGACCCAAGCCGCGTCAACCTTCCGCAAAGTCCGAGGCAACCCAACCACGAAGTCCATAGTGATGTGCTCCCACTTCTACTCAGGAATCGGCATCTGCTAAAGTAGGCCTCCTGGCCTCTGGTGCTCATACTTCACCTGCTAGCAATTAAGACACCTAGACACATACTCCACTATATCCTTCTTCATCCGCCTCCACCAGAAATGCTACTTCAAATCACGATACATCTTCACCAATAGTAACCTCTTTGGCACCACCCTGAACCATTGTTTCCCGAAGCTCTGCCAAGCACGGATCATCAAACTGCCGAGCCTTAATTTCACCCAACAACGAAGACTGAGCAACCACATGTGCTAGAACTCGACAAGGCTCTGAAAGGTCTAATCTCACCAGGCGATTAGCCAAGGACTGAATGTCCAAGGCTAGAGGTCTCTCCTCTGCTGCAATATAAGCCAAGCTACCCATACTCTCTGCCTTCCTGCTCAAAGCATCTACTACCACATTCGCCTTGCCCGGATGATAAAGAACGGTGATGTCGTAATCCTTTAGCAACTCAAGCCACGTGCGCTGCCTCAAATTAAGATCCCTCTGTTTGAACAAGTGTTATAAGCTGCGGTGATCCGTATAAACCTCACAGGACACCCCATACAAATAGTGCCTCCAAATCTTAAGAGCATGAACAATCGCCGCCAACTCTAAATCGTGCACGGTGTAATTCTTCTCATGAACCTTCAGTTGGCGTGAAGCGTAAGCAATAACTCTTCCTTCCTGCATCAACACACATCCCAAACCAATGCGTGAAGCATCGCAATACACAATATACATCCCAGAACCAAAAGGCAATGTCAGAACTATTGCTGAGGTCAATGTTGTCTTGAGCTTCTGAAAGCTCGCCTCACACTCGTCGGACCATCGAAATGGGGCATTCTTTTGAGTCAATCTAGTCAATGGGGCTGCAATAGAAGAAAATCCCTCCACGAAACGGCGGTAATAACCTGCTAGGCCCAAGAAGCTCCTGATCTCTGTAACCGAAGTAGGACGCGGCCAACTCTGAACTACCTCAATCTTCTGAGGATCAACCTTGATACCCTCTCCGGATACCACATGCCCCAAAAATGCCACAGAATCCAACTAGAACTCACACTTGGAGAACTTAGCATATAGCTTTTGTTCCCACAGGGTTTGGAGCACAACTCTCAAATGCTGCTCGTGCTCGCCCAGGCTACGTGAGTAAATCAAGATGTCATCAATGAAGACAATGACAAAGGAATCAATATACGTCCTGAACACCCTATTCATCAAGTCCATGAATGTTGTTGGGGCATTAGTCAAGCCAAAGGACATCACCAGGAACTCAAAGTAGCCATAGCTCGTACGAAAGGCAGTCTTCGGAACATCTGAGGCCCAAATCTTCAACTGATGATATCCCGATCTCAAATAAATCTTAGAAAACACCCTAGCACCCTGCAACTGGTCAAACAAATCATTGATGTGCGGTAAAGGATACTTGTTCTTGATGGTGACCTTGTTCAACTGGCGGTAATCAATACACATCCGCATAGACCCATCCTTCTTCTACACAAATAGGACTGGAGCACCCCACGGCGATACACTCGGCCTGATAAAACCCTTAGCCAACAACTCCTCAAGTTTCTCCTTCAACTCCTTCAGCTCGTTTGGAGCCATACGGTACGGGGGAATGGAAATAGGCTAAGTGCCTGGAGCTACATCGATACAAAAATCAATATCTCGATCCGGAGGCATGCCTGGATGGTCTGAAGGAAATACATCAGCAAACTCTCGAACAACCGACACTGAATCAATCGCCGGAGACTCGGTGGTGGTGTCCCGCACATAAGCAAGATAGGTCAGACATCCCTTCTCGACCATATGTCGAGCCTTCATGAATGAAATAACTCGGCTGGCTGCACTAACTGAGGAACCTCTCCACTCCAGTTTAGGGGACTCGGGCATGGCTAAAGTAATTGTCTTGGCATGGCAATCTAGCACGGCATGATAAGGAGATAGCCAATCCATGCGTAGAATAACCTCAAAATCGACCATGTCGAGCAATAAAAGGTTTGCTATGGTCTCAAACCCACAGAAAGCGATCACAAAAGATCGATAGATCCTGTCTACCACCACAGAATCTCCCACAAGAGTAGACACATATATAGGAGAATTCAAGGGCTCACGAGGAACATCCAAGAAACAAGCAAATAAGGCTGACACATACGAATAAGTGGATCCTGGATCAAATAATACTGAAACCTCTCTACCATATACTGAAATAATACATGTGATCAGGCGTCTGAGGCCTGCATCTGATCTGGCCGGAATAGCATAGAATCTAGTTGGAGCACCGGAAGACTAAGCTCCACCGGAGTGAACAGGAGCTAACTGACCTCCCCCTGACTGGCCTCCACCTCTAGGACGACCCCTGTCGGTATGTCCTCCACCTCTAGGTGGCCGGGCCGCTGGTGCTGGACTCATAGGCTGATAACCCTGATGTACGGCCTTGCCCCAAAACTTGGGAGAAGTCCTCTTGATATGGTTGAAATCCCCGCACTCATAACATCTCACTAGTGGCATGGACTGCTGCTACGGTGAGAACCCTCTAACATAGCACTGAAGTAAGTCCTCACTGGGGCACCATGAGGAGGTGGTGGTGGTGCTGAATTTGGGGGCCTTCTGGGCTGGCCCCTGCCAAACTGACATCTGCCCCTAGCTGGGGTGCCTCTAAAATCACCGGAGAATCTGGCTCTCTTATCCTGCTGCACCGACTCTCTGATCCTCGACCGATAACCTTCGATCCTGCGAGCAATCTCCACTACCAGCTGATAAAGTGTCCTCATCTACACCTCTCGGGCCATGTTGGCCCTAATACCTGGATTCAACCCCGCTACAAACCTCCGCACTCTCTCAGCCTCTGTAGGTAGTATCATGAGCGCATGGCGAGATAACTCTAAAAATCTAGCTTCATAATCCGTCACTGACATCTAGCCCTGTTCTAGCTGCTCAAACTGGTACCGCAACTCTTCCCTCTTAGAGGGTGGTATATACCTATCCAGGAACATCCGAGTAAACTGATCCTAGGTGACAGGAGGAGAACCTGCCGGTCTGCCAAGAATATAGGACTGCCACCACCTGCGGGCCCTGCCCTCCAGCTGAAAAGTAGTGAAGTCAACTCCATGGGAATCCAATATCCTCATATTGTGCAGTCTGTCCCTGCACCTATCAATGAAGTCTTGGGCATCCTTGCCTCTCTCAACCCCAAAGACCGGAGGGTGTAATCAAGTCCATCTATCCAATAGCTTCTGCGGATCGCCGTCCACAGCTGGTCTAAGCTCAGGTGCTGCTGCTACCGGCTGGACCCCTCCCACAGGAAGTGTACCCGGGATATGATGTAACGCTTCTATCTGACCTGCAGCCTGGGAAATAGGAGTCTGGACTCCCCCTCCCGCCTGAGAAGTGGCAGGATCTGCTGGAAATAAACCAGCCTAGGAAATAGTGTCTATAAATCTCATCATCCGGCCCATGACCTTCTGGAAGCCTGGCGCCGTCATGAAGTCCACTAGAGCAGGGTCTGTTGGAGGCACATCGTCCTGCTCCTCTATGATCGGATCCTCTGGTGGTGGTGCAACTGGGACAGCTCTGGGACGCCCTCGTCCCCTACCTCGGGCCGGTGCCCTCCCTGGCCTCTGCCACGGCATCGGGCGGCGGGGGTAGCGGCACCTCCCGGGTCTAGAACATCAGCCGCACGAGTCCTCACCATCTGCGAGAGAATAGAAGAATGAGATTTAGTAAACCATCGACTGCACGATAGAATATGAATGGAGAGAGGTTTCCTAACACCCTATAGCCTCCCGAAAATAAATACAAACGTCTCCGTATCAATCCGCAAGACTCTATTAGGTTTGCCCGTGACTTGTGAGACCTATGTGAACCTAGAGCTCTGATACCATGTTGTCACGACCCAAAATCCTAATTCAGGACGTGATGGAGCCCGACAGCGGGGTTAGGCAAGCCAACACTCAATTTACCAAGGGTTCCTCCCTATTTAATTAAACATTTCAACATAAACCAAGTTTTTAAAGCTCAAAACATTTCTGAAAAGAATAATTAACCTGTTTTAGCCAAGAGAAATCATAATTAGGCGTGGGTCATGATATATACAGTCCCGCAATCCATAATAACTACCGCGTGTGTTCCAGGAACTAGTGTCACAAGTCCTACGGGCATACTAATAGAATATACAAAAGACGTAATATACAGTCCCACTGTCTGAAAGAAATAGACGTCAAATAAGCAAAAGAATCTCCATGGTGCTGCTGAGGATCGTCAGGAGAAGCAACTCTCCGTGAATTCAGGTCCAACAAAAATCAGAATCTAGCTCCGGTCTGATAGTCAGATGCACCCGCCTCAGAACCTCTACAATTAAGTATAGAAGCGTAGCATGAGTACATAAACAAATATGTACCCAGTGAGTATCCAGTCTAATCTCGAAAAAGTAGTGACGAGAGGTCGACTTGATACTTACTAGGGTCAAACAGTATGAAATATGTATATACAGGCGAAACAATAATAGCAAAAATGAACAGTAATAAAGAAATAAGCATCAAATAACATTCTCTAGTACCCTCGCACTACCTATTTCCATGGTATACAAGTTGTTTAACCCTCTCTCTTTCCCAAAATCAACAGTTCATTTACAAGGCTTCTCATAATCTATCAAACATATAACGGACCGTGAACGTACGGCCAATACGGCGAGAAAGGTAAATGTGCACTGCCGAGGGTCGAACGGCCCGAACCATAGATGCATCTATCTTCCCCGCTCGCGAATCGATCATGCGACGCGGTTGTCGTAATAAGAGGGCTGCCCGCTCGCAAATCATTCATGTGACTCGGGTTTCCGTATACATATACATAATCCTCAGGGAATTCAGATAATTAACATGGGTCTTTTCAGCATAAAAGGGATTCAATAATACCAATTCCGAAACATAAACTCATAGGCCTTCATGTAAGCAAATTCCAGGATATTACACTACCTAGTCCACATACAAGATCGCGGATACAACACGTAAAGCATGATGGTGAGTCCTAAAATACCCGACAAGGCATGATAGTAGCTACGCACGGACTCTCGTCAACTCGTACGTGCGTAGCCCCCCGCAAATAAGGACAAGCAATCATTTTTTAATATCTATGGGGACAATTCCCTCTTACAAGATTAGAAAGGAGACTCACCTCGTGTCGAACCTACTCCCCAGGTCAAGAAAGCGCCTGAAACTCCGAACTCGTCACCCAAGGACTCGAAACTAGCCAAATGTTACATAAATATATCAATCTATACTCAAAAGTATGGAATTCTCCGATTTACTTAGTTATTTCACCTTACTTTGAAAAATCCTAAAATACACCCCTAGGCCCACATGCTCGGATTCCGGAAATTTTCGAAGGAATCAATCACCCATAACCTAAAGATCATTAATATATAGTTTTTGTGTGATTCCATGGCAAATTCCTTGGTAATTCTCCCAATTTTCATAAAAACCTAGGTTTTTAATCTTACCCATGATTTTCCTCTAATTAGTGTGTTAATCCACCTAAAAGTTCAAGTATTCAACTTAAATTATAGTAGAAGCCACTTACCTCTCAGTTGCTAAATGAAATCCCCTCTTTGAAAGCTCCAAAAATCGCCCCAAGTGAAGGAAAATTGCAAAAATGGGACTAAGTCCCATTTAAAACTAACACTGCCCCTTGTGTGCGATCGCAGCTGGGGCAGTGCAATCGCGAAAGTCAACTGGTCAAGGTCCTTGGGGTCCTACTGTGCGATCGCAGAGGGGTACGTGCGATCGCGGAGAACAAACTAGGCTAGGCATGTGCGATTGCGGGGGAGGGGGTGTGAACGCGGAGAACAAAATTGGGCCAGGCCATAAATCACCCCTGTGCAATCGCACACAGGACCATGCGATCGCACAGGGCATTTCCCTCACCCCAGCCAACTCATCTGTGCGATCGCATTAGTGCACCCGCGATCGCACTGAAGGAAACCAGTCAGTGAAAAATCTGGTTTTTTGAATTTAACTCTGAGGGGTCCAAAACTCACCCGAGCCCCTCGGGACCCCATCCAAAGGCACTGGCAAGTTTGTATTCATGATACGGACTAGCTCAAATTTTCGGAACATGAAAAACAACAACGAAACTAAGAATGCGACCCCAAAACCAAATTGAATCAAACTTTGAACGTAAAGTTCTAGAATTCTCTTTCAATGCACCGAACCGACTTATACTACTCGGAATGATACCAAATTTTACAGGCAAGTCATAAATGACATAACGAAACTATTCCCGGTTTCGGAATTCCATTCGGACCTCGATAACACAAAAACACGTTCCACACCTAAATTCTTAAACTTAAGGAATCATATTTCACTATTTGGCGCCGAAACGCTCCCGGGTCATCCAAACCCCATTCCGAACATACGCCCAAGTCCTAAATCATCATACTAATCTACCGGAACCGTAGAAACTCGATTCCGAGGTCGTTTATTCAAAATGTTAACCGAAATCAAATTTGGCCTTAAAGGCCAGCATTAAGGAATCAAGTGTTCCTATATCACTCTAAACACTTCCCAATCCCGAACCACCCGTCCCCGCAGGTCATAAATCATCATAAGCCACTATGGGAATTCTTATTTAGGGGAACGGGGTCCTAATACGTAAAATGACCGGTCGGGTCGTTACAGATATGAATACTAGCCTCGAATTATTGGATGAAACACGAGAAGACGCACTCGTTCGAATGGCCGTATGAAAGGAACGAATCGAGAGATACTACAATAGGAGAACCAACCTTCACAACTTCAGAGTGAGGGACTTAGTCCTAAGGAAAGTCACCATCAACACTCGAGATCCTAATGAAGGGAAGTTCGGCCCAAATTAGGAAGGACCCTACCAAGTCCTCGACATCGTCGGAAAGGGGTCTTATAAGCTTGGCACTATGGACGACGAACAACTACCAAATAATTGGAACATATCACTTCTCAAACGATATTATTGCTAAGGTATGACTTTCTCCCTTTTTCATTTATATATTCGATATGAACTTACCGCAGGTGTTCGATCAAAGACATTGAGACCTCAGGTTTTAAAGCACGTGTTGCACTCTTTTTCCCTTAGATAAGGTTTTGTCCCAAATGGGTTTTTCCGGTGAGGTTTTTAACGAGGCAACAATTATGTGCTATATGGGGACAATTCAACAGTATCTAAGTCTTCTTTATAATCAACCTCGAATATTAGGGGGCATCACCCTCGGATGTTATATTTTCGAGGAAAGTACTTCGTGTCAAAGGGTCTTGATAGGGAAACTTTGTAATGGGACAAACGGTCAAGTGAACTGTGTCCATATAGAATAGTCGAGGCCCAATGGAAAAACATGTACGCATGTATAAATTATTCAAAGAAGCATTCTTTCCTTATCAAATATCTTGTGTCTCAAAGAAAATTTCCTATTATACAAGCTCCATGATTATAATTTTGTGAAATATGGCTCAAGGGGCAAGTAAAATTACACCTCGAATGGTAAAAGGATCAAGGACCAAGTGTAAATACACCTCGAATACTCGGGGACTGCCGTCGATTATCAACATGTTCAAATTATTTAAAGACCTCAAATAGGCACCACTCGACTTATATGCCAAGGCTATCATTCTCGGGTACTAACGCTTCGAACAAGTTCGAAGTGTTATTGGGAAATAAGACCAAGAGGCATACCCAAAAGCTACGACCAAACTAATGTGGCTCGGAGACGTCCGAATACCGCGATAAAAACAGGCCTTTGAAATCTTTAAAACCTGGTTAAAAAGGCTACCCTCGTCAATATAATCAAAAGGGCTTCGATAAAATCAGCCCTTGAAAAACCTTAAGAGGTATCAAGTTATCCTAACACAAACATGCTAAGGCATAAAAAACAAAGGGGTTTCGATCGACAGTGAACCCTCAAAAAAACCAATGGGTAAAAAATACATGCTAAGGCATAAAGAAAATAGTCTTTAAGCCCAAAGAGGGAAACAATAGCCATCTTTTAGAGGCCATATCGTCCCAATCTAAAAAGCCTAAGGGCTAATACACTTAGAGTTAGAGATCTTGTTCTCACTCAATTTGAACCTAAGGGTTCCACTATTCCGAGCTCAAATAAAATTGACTTGAATATAGCTCGAGGATTCATCAGTATTTGATATAAACTCAAGGGGTCTGTGCTACAAGTTCGAACTATAGTCGAACTCGACTATATTGATTTCGATAAAGCCACCAAAAACCAAAATCTCGAACACATCATTCGAAGCATAAAATTGTGCTAAAGTTTTACAAGGCACAAAACATGTTTGAATATAAAAATTGAGAAGGCATTCAAAAGAAAACTTTCTTTATATGTATGAAGAAAGATGTGTACAAGAGACCGACAAAGGTCTTACAAAAAGTAAAAATAAACAAAGTCCTAACTATGACCAGGATCGACCTTTTCATCGGGGGAAGCCTCTCCTTCAAGCCCCTCGCCATTGTCAGATCCACCTCGACTGCCTTCATCATCATCATATTTATCATCAGAGGAGGCGAGCAGCCTGGCATTAGCTTCAAGCACCTTAGCTTGAGCTATCTCCTCAGAGAGGTCAAAGCCTCGAGCGTGGATTTCTTCAAGGGTCTCCCTCCAGGATTGGCATTTTGCCAAGTCATTTCTCCATCACTCTCAATTGGAAGACTCCCTTAGCTGCTTTTGAGCAGCCTCGACATCGGCAAGGTACATGGTTATGGACTTGTCTTCCAAGACCTTCGTCTTCTCGACCTCCACCTTGGTCGCAGCGAGCTCGACTTTAAGTTCCTTGATCCTTTTGGCCTGGGCTAAGCTTTTCTCTTTATTGCTTCGAAGTTGAACCTCGGTCGATGACAGTTTGGCCGAGGTAGCCTCTTTTTCTGCTGCAAGGAGGTCCATGTTCTCCTTCCACCGATCACAATCAGCTTTGACTTGATCGACTTCCCCTCGAAGCAGCTCGATCCTCTCAACCTTTTGCTGCAACTAAGATATTGAAGTATTAGCCTCCTTAGTTTGGTCGAGTCCGTACTATTTCAAAAGGATAATTACCTACTCGTCTTGCTCAGCCTCTTCCTTACGACCCTTGGTCAAATCCACTCGATGGTCCTTTAGCGATTCATCCTTTTGGCCGCAAAGAAGCTTTAAAGCATTCCTATCCTCCGAGGTTTTCTAGAGCCCGGCCTCGCCCTGGCTCAGGTCAGCTCGAGACTTGGTAAAGGCCTATACAAAAAGCAAAAATACAAGTCAGACTTAAAGAAAGTAGAGTAAGAAAAGGAATTGCAGCAACTAACCCGAGATAGGACACGTTGGGACTCTTCGAAGAGAATGGAAGCATCGTTGAGGTCGGAGGCATCATCGACCCTAGTGAAGTAATCCCGAAAGGGATCCCCTACACCAGAGACTCTACCTATGTCGGGGGTCTTCATGTCCAGAGCCTCTCTTATTGTCTCCTCAGAGTAAGTTGGCAGAGAAGGCGAATAACCTGCTGTCATGGCCCAAGCAAGTTGCTCGGGGCGCTCTGATCGGCCCTCGGGGTTTCAAAACCGGCCCTATCTAGTATGATTGCAGATGGTCGAGAAATGATCTCGACCTAAGGCGATTCGGGGTCATCACCCGAACCTTTTGTGGAAGCCTCCTCATCATGAGGCTTGTTTTCAGCAGCCACCTCCGGCTCTGAAGGTTCGGCGGTCTCGACGGCCTTCCTAGGTCGAGCCACTAGTGTCGGAGCGCCGTCCTCTTCTTCTTATTATTCTTATTCTTCTCTCAGGCTTCGTACCGAGTCAACCGTGAGATCAATAACCTTCCTCTTGATCCTTCGAGGTTTGGGCTTGGGGTCTTCGGGCAACGAGACTCCCTTCCTTTTCTTGTTTTCCCCCAGCTTCGGAATCGGGGACTTGGCCTCTTCATCGCCACTCGGGGGCCTCAATATTGCATCTTTGGTCAGGCCTACACAAAAGAAGCTTAGTAATAAATAAAGGTACAGAAAGTATTTCCAAATATAAGGAAGAAGATCTTTACCATAGTTCTTTTCTTCCCATCTGCCTTTTGCCAAATCACGCCAGCTGCACTTGACATGGGAGGAAGTCGAGGCTAACTTCCGAACCCAGTCTTTAAGGTCGGGGACCGCGAGAGGCATCCATGCAACGGCTGCATAGCAAATGAGAACATTATATAAAGCAAAAGTAGGTGCGAAGAATAATGGGAAATACATTACTTATGATTGGGGTTCCACTCCTCGGGGAATGGCATTTTCTCCTTCGGGATGATGTCACATGTCCTTACCCGGATGGACCGGCTCATCCAACCCCGATACTTGTCCTCGTCGATGCTCACAAACAAGGCCTTCGTTGCTCAGTGTTGGAGCTTGATCAGTCCTATGTAAGTCGAGGTCGGTACAACCGCATGAGGTGGCTAAGGGTGAACTCCAGCCCCCCGACCTTGCTGGATAAGAAGCGCAGCATATCACAATGCGCCAGAACAAGGGTTGAACTTGGCCGAGGGTGACCCGGTATCTTTTGCAAAAATCGACGATCACTGGGTCGAGGGGACCCAATGTGAAGGGGTAAGTGTAAACACTTAAAAAACCCTCCACATGAGTAGTAATTCTCTCTTCAGGAGCAGGATTTGTACCACGACCTCGGGACCCCAGTTACAGTCCCTTTTCATGGCTTCGTGGTGGCTCGTCGTTATGGAGTAGATGTATCTCGACACATGCTCTCATCGTCCTATGACCGATGAAGGGTTCTCGATCTTGAAATCGGATTTTAAGGTACATGGGCCAGGAACATACTTATGAGGGAGAGGTTCCACCAGTATTTTGTCACCAGCCGGCCGGGAAGAAGAAGAAGAAGAAGCTTTCTCTTTTGTGGGACGGTTTTTGAGGTTTTCGCCATTGATTTAGGTAAAGAAGAGCGAAGGAAGGTGAAACTAGGTGTTTTTGGTGCTAATGAGGTTGGCTCAACAGGCTGTGAAAGAGAGGAGATAGAGAGAGTTAGAGGACTTAGAAGTTTGATGAAAGCAAAAGTAAAGTTTTGATTCAACAAAGGAGTCTATATTTATAGACTCACGATGACGGTTAGATGGTGCTAGTGGCCAACCACCCGCTGACAGGTATTAATGATTTGGGAAGCTGTACCGACGGGACATTTCGGTCACCTCCGTCGCTTACGTCATAAGGATGACATTATGATCGAGGTATCCAGAAAATCGAGGCTCAAATCGTTTCTTATTATTTTATTATAAGAAACGCGGGGACTATCTGTATACGGTGGAAATCAGGGCTACCCGATTTCCTTCATTGATCGAAAGAGGGAGGTCACGTCAAAAGGATAGGACGTCGAGTACGGAATCGAAGCCGCTTTCCAGATCGAGGTCGACATCAATAATCATGGTCAGAAAAGGGCATACTCCGAAATGACGCTGATATAGCTTAATAACGGAAAGGGTGAGATATCTGCGACGGATCGAGGATCGTGGCGTGAATTTCGGAATGGATTGATCTTCGGTGGTTAATCAGTTGTCAATATGATTTCCTACTATAATTAGAAGTGAACCTTATTTAGAATTCCTCTATTATATAAGGAGGAATCCCATTCATTTGTAATCGTCATTATTCATTGATAAGAATCTATACATCCGTTACTCTCTTTACTTCACCTACTGTTCATCATTGTTGTTGTTTCACTCTTTATTGTTATTGCTTCTCTACCTCGAGACTGTTTCGAATCGAGGTAAAGTCTCTGCTTGCATACATCTAATTGTCTTATTTATCTATTTAATTTTTTGTTTATCAATTGATATTGGATTAAATCACATATCCTTAAAACCACAGTATAAGTTTAATTGTTACTCGATTTTTAGGGTAAACAATTTGTTAATTAATCCGGCTCATAAATTAGGTTATTGGTTCTTGGAGATGACATCTGATTGAATGGCACGAGGAAAAATAACTAATAACAAATAAGTAAAAATTTACTTTAATCATCAACTTTGTCGCTAATCAAATTAAAAAGTCACCTGGATTAATTCAATGACAGGTGCTTTAATTTTTCTTATTTTTCCCTTCTACTTTGCTGCTTCGCCTTTTTTAATGCTCGTGTTTCCTAATTAAGTTTACTGTTGAACTATAATTACATCTGGCCTTATTTATTTTTGTTATTTTCTTACCTCAATCCTCTAGCCTAGATTATTTTTGTTGTTTTCTTACCTTTTCCTGGTTATTTTTTTAATAAATTATTAGCATAGTTAATATGGTGCCTCTCTTTTTTCCTTCCTATACTATGGGCAGGATGGAGTGAATTGTAAGGATGGGTCGACACCTAAGGGCTAAAATGGTAAGAAAAAAGGAATTTTTATATATTTATACACTATTGGAAACTTTATTACCTTCCTTATTTAAATTTTACTTTAATTACCTCTTATATACAAAATTATCAATTATTTATATTTTTAGACGTTTTTCTAGTTGGATTTGCTCCCCCGCCGTCGTTCAATGAGAATGGATAAGAGGCTCGTGGGATTGACGTGAGGGGGCAGGGATGGCTATATTTCTGGGAGCGAACTCCGGGCGAATATGAAGCGCATGGATACAAGTTATGCCTTGGAATGAAAGACAATTCCGAATCCGCTTTGTCTACGAACAAGGAAGCTATAAGTAATGCAACTATGAATCTCATGGAGAGTTCGATCCTGGCTCAGGATGAACGCTGGAATTTAAGGATAATTAATCAATTCCTACAATCACTTTCACTGATCGCCCCACGTTTCTCTCTGTATCTCACTCCTCTCTTCCATGTATCTTGCACAAGAAAGCAGCAATTCTACAATTGATAGCCATTAAAAAGTTTTGAGACTTTGAATTTGAATTTGGGTTTTCAAAAAATATTACTTGTTTGAATTGGATTTTGTTGCAAACAATTGAGAATTCTCTCTATGTCTCTCTATCTCTCAATCCCTAATTCCAGTAATGTAAAGCAAAAGAAAAGAGAGCAGCAATTCTATCATTGACAGTCATTAAAAATCTTTGAAGCTTTGAATTTGAATTTGGGTTTTCAAAAACCATTATTTGTTTTAATTGACGACTATTTGGGTTAATTCTTCAAAGATATAGGCCCTGCGCAGATACAACTGCTAGACCAGAGATGAGCCCTCCCACTTTCAATGCTTGGACAAATAGAACTGTTAGATCTTTACAGTGGCCCAACCAAATAAGAGTTCTATACTTAGAATAATGGATCTTCAAAGGCAAATGGATATTTTTCACTTTTAGCCCGCGTTAAAATAGAACGGGCTAGTCAGTTTTTGGACCGGTAATAAAAAATAGTCAATTCCAACATAATAGTAAAAATTACACGGGGTGTCCTATTTGGTCGTCCCCATTTAACCTATACCTATTTTTTTGTAAACTTTTAACTTGTACCCACTTTTTAAATAATTTCAGCCAATTTTCCTCGCTAAACTGAAGTTCACGGTTACAAACAAAAACTTCAGCTTTAGAGCTGAAGTTCCCCAGTTACAAAGACAAAAACTTCAGCTCTAGAGCTGAAGTTCCCCAGTTACAAAACAAAAACTTCAGCTCTATGTTCAGAACTTTGTCTTTTTTGCCAATTACTAGTTATATGTTTCAGACTTCAGTTTCCGTATTTGCTTTGACCTCGTCGCCATTCTAATCACTCGTCCAGGTATGATTATGTTTATGTATTTCACTATTCTTATTTCTTTCATTTCTTCTTTACTGAACGTTTCATTCTTTAATTGAAAGAGTTTTGTTTGCTTTTACTCGTGTTGTTTGATTTTTGATCTGCTAAGGTTTTTGTACATACTGGGATACTGCTGCCTCTTAGTGTTCTTAATGTTTGTTTGTAAATTCTCCCATTTTATGTTTTTTTGAATAAAAACTCGTATTTTTTTGCCATTATTATTTCACGTGCTCTAGAGCCGAAGTTCCCCAGCTACAAAGACAAAAACTTCAGCTCTAGAGCTGAAGTTCCCCAGTTACAAAACAAAAATTTCAGCTCTAGAGCTGAACTTCAGGCCTGTCTACTAGAATGCTGAAGTTTTGCGTGATTGCCTTTGCTACTTCAGCCCCGTATGCTGAAGTTATGTGAATAAGCGGGTACACTTGCAATTATTTTTGTAAAGCGGGTATAAGTTAAAACGTGACACAAAAAGCGGGTACGAATGCAAATGCCCCAGCATAATATGCTAAAAGTTCATACACAAGTGCACCGATGTTCAGTATATTATGCTGGAATTTTCTGTGTTGCAACAAAATAGTATCTATATTTCAATAACTTTGCAAATAGTAGCTATTTCGTCCGAAAACTGAATAGGCCGTGCTATTTTTACGTAAAAGTGTCAATTGTTCCGGCCCAAATATGCAATTTGAAAAGAAGGCCTCCAAATACTCCGCTAGTATGGATATAAACACAAGGCCAGAAAAAAAAGGTGATAAAGCTAACATAAAAAACTATTTTAACTGTAAAAACAAATCACAATTCTTCTTTATCCATGGCTTCCACAAGACCATTACACACACTTTCTTCTCCTCTCAGACAACAAACAATTCCTTCTTTTGTTCCATTAATTTCCTATAAACCCAATTCAGATTTTTCAACTTCTTTCAATTCTTTTTCTTCACAGGTAAATCAACAATCCCAGCTGAGACAAGTTGCTGCCTTTGTAGCATTCAATCCTTCTGGGAATTTTGACCTCTCCCTCTATGATGAGCAAGAAAGTAAGCTCATTAATTACTTCATTTATATATCATAAGTTAATTCGTTTTATTTCTTTTGGAACCCGGGAAAATCTGTAGTGAACCTCTGTCACAGCTTCTGCCCTTCAGGTGAGCAGTTTGTGGTGAGCACTCTGTGAGCACTGAGGAAATCCCCATTATACAATAGCCTGCAAACTACAAATAGTCCATTTCTTAAGAGTCGCTTAGTATGATGGATAAGTAAAAATAGTCTAGGGATAAAAATTTAGTATTGTTTTATTCCTTATTTGGTTATGGTTATTAATTCTGGAGATAAGTTATTCCAAGTTTAAAATTAGTACTGGAATAACTTATATCTGTCAGGGGTGGAATAGAAATCCTAAAATAAATTATCCCGAGATAAAGCAATAAAATTAACAATTCAAAAATTAATTGAACATACCAAACAATCAATAAAAAAATAATACAAGGACAATTAATCCCATCATAATTAATCTTCAAACAAAACGACCCCTTAGTATTTCGTCATGTTTTCATGTTCCAAGTGAGCATTATTATTATTATTATTATTATTATTATTATTATTATTGTAATTTTGATTAACAGATACAGAAGTAGCACCTCCACCAATGCCACCAACAGAAGGTAGATACGAAGTTGTAATAGATAATGACATCATTCAACGCCTTGATTTATCCCCATTTCAGATTGCAACTGGATTATCATCACCCTTATCTGGTATGTATTAATTACACTAATTAATCTTAGGAATAATTTCACAATATTACCTTTATTTCTTTCTTTAAGCCAGTAATTAATCACTATACGTCTTCTTGGGCTGTGAGGATTAAATTAAAAAAAAAATTTAATGCCTTCTCGACTTTTTTGAACTAGCAAGAAAGTGACAGATAAAAAGAATAGGAGGAAATACATGTTAGAATAAAAAAATATTCTTACTTGGTATGTATATTAAAAATAGATTTTTATTTTACTTATCACTTTACGTATATCAAGAGAAGACAAAAGAAAATTTTCTGTTATATACCCACAATATTTATTACTCATTTCAAATCATTTTCTTAAATCCAATAAAATATGCATCAATTAATATGAGTATCATGGTAAATTATGCATTTCATTTATTATTTGTTAAGAGGTGTAAAAAGTCAAAACATACCAAGTTAAAGTGAACGAAGGGGGTAATTTTTTAAATAGATTCGTTATTTTCCATCTTATCCAGTAGAATCATAAACACATTAAAAAAAACAGTTCGATGCACAAGATATTCCGCGCTAAGGCAGAGTTCAGGAAAGGACCGCACTTCAAGAAGAAGTGGAGCCACCATTTTAACTTTATAGTTTCTAAATTTTAGACCGAGGACAACTTTATGGGTTCTGAATTTAATATTTGTACATATTTAATAAAAATTTTAGCACAAATACACTATTTGAGCAAAAGCTAATGGGTTCAACCGAACTCGTACCTGGGCTTCTAGCTCCGCCCTAGACACCACGAGGTGTGATATAAACAATCTACCCTAATGCAAGCATTTAATGGTTACTTTCACGGCTCGAATAAGTAATAAAATAAGTAATCTTGATCGTATTTTGGATTAGCCCAGTATTATGATGCTAATAATATTGCAAAATTGTAATAGCCAAGCCAAAAGAGTTTCTGGAAAGGACAATTGGTTTTACAATCAACTACAAAAGAGAAGATAAATATGATCCAAGGGAATTATCAGAATTTCCAGATATACGACTTTGGTTCGTTCGGCTAGATGCTACTTATCCATGGTTGCCAGTTTTATTGGATTGGAGAGCTGGAGAGCTTGCACGTTATGCAGCAATGTTGGTACCCCATCAGGTATTATAAACTTCTTGAATTAAACTAAATGCTGCCCTTCTCTGTTCCGATTTAACTTATATACACTAACAGCGTAAAAGACTTACACAATTACAATTAGTGTATTTGAACCTTGATAGTGTAATTTGTTTATAAAGCCAGTTCAGTGTACTAAGCTTGTAGGGGGGTTTCTCAAAAATATTCAAATCATTAGGACTATTGTATGCTTCTTCTTGTATTGAGGGATTGTTACATAAATAGTCAGCCAGATTTACTGTTTACTTTTCTTAGCCAGTATACATAGATTATACACTAATTAGATGGTTATATACAAATTATACATGAATTATACACATATTATACATCCACCAGTTATATTTAGTTTATGCAGTTGGATAGACGACTATTAGGTTAATTTTTCTTATATTTGCCAGAGGGAGTTTCGAACCATGACCTCCTGATCACATGGAACTAATTATTATTGTTGCTCCAAGAGCTTTGTTTAACATAAACTAAAGGTGGCGTTTTCTTTTAATTCATGCTTTTTTATTGGAGGATTTTTTTTTAAGTCAAGCTTTTTTGTTGACAGATGAGTATGAAAATGGGGGTAGTATTCAATCCAGAGGCATTAGAGTTGTTTGTGATGAATAAGGTGTTTGTGGTGTATTCTTGGTTGAAGCAAAATGAGATTCCAATGCCAAGACTGAAGACAAAAGATATGGCAAGAATGCTTGGTTTTGGAATTGGGGATGAACTTTTTGACTTGATTGATAAACACCATATTGATATTTCATCATGTTGAAGAAAGAGGAAAATTAGGTTTCTAGTAGTTGTGGAGGTTTAAGTTTCATATTAAATTCGATATGGTTCGGATTAAATTATACTAAATCACATGATGTACATTTTTTACTTAGTTGATATAAATTTGAAAAAATATAACTGTATAGCTGCTTTCAGAATAATAGCCAAATATATATATATTTACGTATGTTGTAGACAAAAATATACAAATTTTTATACATTTATATTGCTAATGGATGTAAATAGTTTCGATCGTGCACTAAAAATGATATTTGCCCTTAATATTTCAAAGGCGAAAAGAAAACAAAATCAAGTCTTCTCCTGCAGGAAAAATTAAGAGTATTACTTTTCTTTTTGACTTCTTAGTTGACATGTTGAGGGGGAAAAAACGAGTTCCTTTTAAGAAAAAAAAGTTAAAAGAAAGACTATCTTGTTCTTTAATTGAAGTAATTCTATCCAATTTTCTGTAGTTGCATCTTTTTGTTTAGGGGATTTGGCATGGTATGAAAATTAGGTCTAACAATTGGCATAAAAAAGTTAGCGTTTTAGGATATGACATATGGTAGTCTAGAGTTATTCTCTCTCTTCTAATGGTTCAACCATCGTCTTAAAAATAAGCTCCATCCAAATTATTTTCTTTAAAAATAGCAAAAAATATTTAAAATCCCCTCTCTCTTCTCTCGTAGAAACCATCATCCTAGAAATTAGGTTCCATTTCCTTCAGTATCTGAAATAACTTTCAAATATTTTTAATTATTTTTTTAGTTTTTTATCTGTATATCCAAATATATATAACTCATTAATAATTATATTATTTGTATGTCATCATGTATAATATATTAATAATGTGTATATCGAAAAAATATATTAAAATTTTATTTTTCCTTCTTTGTATAACACATTTTAGATTGAAAACTCAAGTTCAAGACAACTCCACATGTGTATCACCTATTGTATCCCGTGTATATCTCTATGTACATCAGTGATATCTCATGTATATCATGTGTATCTATGTCTATCCATGAAACTCTATGTTATATATACGATATACAATGTGATATATATAGACGTCCATAAACAAATTATGTTGTATACACAATATACAAACTGATATTCACAGACGTCTGTGATATACATTTACGTAGACGATATACATATGTCACAGTTGCATTTTTAGGTATGATGTTTTTACCTAAAATCAGTCTAAATCGCTTCTAATTTTGCTCAAATTTTGTATATAGTCATGTTTAGGTATTTTCAACCAATTTCAATCACATACACTCGTTCAATCCAACTAAAAAAAGAAGAGAGAAGAAAACAAAGTTGAAATATATTTTCTCGCTCTTAGTTTTTGCTTCTGATTTTCTCTGATATGAGATCAACCTTACCTTTTTATCCTACTAATTTTTTATTGCATAATTTGCAAGAATTTTTTGCTAAACTATGAGAGTGAAAGTGAGAGATAGAAGAAGAAATACAATGAGAGAAGGGGGAGGGGGGCAGCCAAAATAAGTGAGTAATTGTTTTGAAAAAGAATATATAAGAGAGTAATTCTTTTAGGACTTGGCTATACAATAATTGTTGGGGACTATTTTTTTCAAACCTAATGTAAGATTAGAAAATTGCCAATTCCAATTATGCGTTGTTATATATAGAATGCCAATTTTTCTTTTGTTTATTGAGATAAGATTTTTTACCCAGTATGACATCTCTAAATACCATTTTTCACAGTTTAATCATTTTAACCCTTGTTAATTGCTTTTTTCCCCTTGAGCCACGAGAAAACAGTTTACTTCAGTTACCTATAAGTAGTGGTGGTAAATGGGCGGGTTAAAAATGGGTTGAGTAAAAATGGATTGGGTCTCAATCCGCCCATATTTCATGCGGGTGAAAAACGGATTGGGTGTCAAATGGGCGGGTTGAATATTGGTTAACCCATATTATATAGGGATTTTTTCCTTCTTATACCATTAATGAAACTTTATTACTAAATATGTGCATATTTTGTAAATTACCTGACTTGTGTACTATTTTTCTACAATTTTTATACCATTCATTAATTAGTAATTAATAGTAGTTTAATCTTCCTAATATGGCGCGGTAAAAATCAAGAAAATAATATCCTAATTGATTTAGCGACCTTCAGTTCAAATTTGAACACAAATCCTTTATCTGATATGCAATTTTTTTTTCGTAAGCTACAATTCAAAAATAAAAATACGAAAAGCTTCAGCAAACTGAAATCAAATTGTAGAAATCAGTTCGTCGAGTTTCTTCCTCAATCCAGACATCAAAAAGGCGACCAATTATTCAACAAAATCAAGTCAAAATGTAGAAACAAATACTGTCGATACTCTGTTCTTCATATTTTTTTTCTCAATCCACAAATCAAAAAAATGATAAAATATAGAAAATACCTCAGCAACAACACGCAATCATGTCCAAAATCCCAATCATGCTACAATTGAATGGGAAAAATCTGATTATAAAAAAATGGGTCTCATCTCCGTATTTTTTGAGAAGAAGAAGGAATGGAGAAGACGAAGAAAGGGGAGAGGAAAAGTTGTATTGTTTTTAAGGGTATCTACAAAATTACTACAATTAAACTACAATCCATGTTGGAAAAAAATGTTGACTACAAAATGTTTTCTTCGTCTAAAATTTTTTTACAAATAAACTACAAATCAGTTTTAGTATTGTATAAAAGCTGTATTGTTTTTAAGGGTATCTATAAAATTACTACATTTATACTACAATTAAACTACGATCTATGTTGGAAAAAAATGTTGACTACAAAATTTTCTCTTCGTCTACAGAATTTCTACAAAAAAACTACAAATAAAATACAAATCAGTTTTAGTATTGTATAAAAGTTGTATTATTTTTAAGGGTATCTACAAAATTACTACAATTAAACTACAATCTATGATGAAAAAAGATGTTGACTACAAAATTTTCTCTTCATCTACAAAATTTCTACAAAAAAAAATACAAATAAACTACAAATCAGTTTAAGTCTTCCGCTTGGGAACTGCGTTGATTGTGTTCTTCTTGTCGTTATTGTAGATGGGTGGAGCACGACCCAATGAAAATTGTGGAGAGTGTGAGGATCTGTATGTCAAAGGCTCTTGATAAAGCTACTGTTGATGGCCACAACGTGGATAGTGGACTCAAAGCTATTGGGCTTACAAATCATAGAGAGACCATNAGGTGACGTTGAGCAGCATCTCTCTTTTCCGCCGAATAAGGAATGGAGAAGAGGAAGAAAGGGGAGGAGAAAAACGACGCTGGTCTTAGGAATTAGGGGGAGAGAGAAATGTGTGATATACACCTTTAATTAAGGAGTAAAAAACTACTCATTAATTAAGGAGTAAAAAACTGCCCATTAATTATACCCCTAAATTAATTATGGTATATAATTGATAATTTGGTATACTAAGTGTAATTAAGTCAAACTTTAAACATTGAGGGTAATAAGGTTTCCTATGTGGCATAGGAATGTAAAAATTCCTATTATATAAGTGTATTTTCCGAAAATGTTTTTCAATTTTCTCATGTTTGATTGACTTAAATATTTTGGAAAACATTTTCCCTATCAAGAGAAGGGAAAACATTTTCTAAAACTCCTTCTCAACTTTTCCCACCATATTCCTTACCCTCACCAACCCACCCACCTAACCCACCTCGTGCCCTCTCTCCAAAAAAGTTTTTTTTTCCGTCACCACCCACCCACCCCACCACCTCGAAAAAGAAAAAAATTATTTTTACTTTTTTTTTTTATAATTTTAAAAATTCTATTTTTTTTTCTGCACCCCTTCCCCTGCCACCCCCACCTCAATCCCGCCCAAAATTGTTTATTTTACAATTTTTGTAATTTTTAAATTTTTTTTTTTGCAACTCCCGACCACTTACCCACCCCCCCACCCAAAAAAAAATTCCCCCACACCGCCGGGAAAAAATATTTTTTATATTTTCAGTTTTACTTTTTTCATCTTTCGATTTACATGTTCAAAATTTTACAAGTTCCAAAATTATGAGTTCCAAGGTTTATGTGTTTCGAAGTTTACGGGTTTAGAAATTATAAAGTTTACGGGTTCGAAATTTTACGGTTTCGAAAGTTTTGCGGTTCAGAAGTTTATGAAATTTGTGCGTTTGGAATGTTGTTGGTTCGAAAGTATATGGCTTCATGTTTATTGTATCAAAATCATTTATGAATACTTTTGAGAATTTTTTTTCTTGATTTGCGTACCAAACACAAGAAAATGAATAAGATTACTACTTGTTTTCCAAGAAAATATTTTCTTGCAAAATATTTTTCTTTATACCAAACACACCCTTAATAATATTTCTATTGTGTTGGTGGGGTTGGGATGGTAGTAGTGGGTGTAGGGATGGGGTGGGCTAGGGTGGTTTGGGGTGAGGGTGAGTTGGTGGGGATGAGGCATATGGTGTGTTAGATTGAAAAAGAGTTTTTAAAAATATTTTTCTTTCTCTTTCAATTAGAGAAAAATGAGTTTATAAGGAAAATGTTAAGCTAAACAAATATGAAAAAGTTGAAAGATAACCCACTAGTCTAACCCATATTTTACCCATGAATACTCATATTTCTACGGGTTGAAGCCCAAATTTTATCCAACTTAAATATCACTCACCCAACCCATTAAAATATGGACGGATTGGGCGGGTTAGCAAAATGTGGGCTCAGTTTGCCACCACTACCTGTAAGTTACAAAAGGCCCAATTTTACATTTGAGCCCAACCCAACAGCCCAAAATTTTCTTTTTTGTGTTTCATCTTCTTCTTTTCAATTTATTTTGTGATTTTCAAATATATTCACTAAATTTTTAATCTAACTCATCTGCTTGACCCAATCCCCAACTGCAAAACTCTAAGTGTTGTAATAATTAGGAAATATAGATAAAATACACTGATTAATTAATTTCATGAATGATTACTCAATTGTTACTTTATTGCACCAAAGTCATTTTTTTGTAACGAAGAAATTGCGCAACTTTACAGAAGTGTTATAGAAAGTTAGTGCTATAGAAATTGAGTGATCATTCGTGAAAGCAACCTCATAAACCATAGTAGTTAAATTAAATGAGGTTTCTCCAATTATGTATGTCAAGTTATCATTGGAAATTTTAACGATGTCAGTTGTTTATTATCCAAGTTTTCTATTTGTAGGTCTGCTGCTAACGAAATTAATCTGAAAGAGTGCTCTTAAAAAGAGACTTAAATAAAAAGCAAAGAAAACAAAAAGAGTTTTCTTTGTACGTATCAAGTCTGAGATGATGAAATAAATAATAAAATAATAATCCGTTAGTTAATTATATTGCATCGATAAGGGAAAAATATATTATGAAATGAATAGACTCCACGTGTCCAAAAAAAAGATTAATTTTTTTGATCTCATTGTTAAGGTTCAAGGGACACAGCAATGTTTTCTAAGGGTAGTAATAGTTAATAGAAAGTCAAAATCAATTTATCAATGAATCACGAAATGCTATGGTTCTTACCGACTCGAAACTTTCAGGTTCACTTGTTTTATATTATGGTTGTAGAGAATTATAACTCGGCCCTTGCTTTCGTTCGTCTCTTTAGTTAGAATTATTCCTTTTGTATAATCAGTAAAAAGAAATGATTTTGACTCCCAGCCCAGGGACAGATCGAATCGAGTTTCCTTAGTGGTTGTATGGGTCAAAATCCGTCTATGACGCCGACAACCCACAAACCGTCAGTTAGACAATTGGGTCGTGATAGTACCTCAACGAGCACGACCCCGCAGGCCGTCGTACTTATTTGGAGATGAGTTGATAATAAGTCCGTTCTGTCGGGCAGTCATCAGGGTCTGTGACATGACAGAAACAGAGGTAAGAATTATCCCCCTAGTTAAGGAACAGGGAATAAAGAAAGGACATGGAAGTATAAATAAGAGGGGAGGAACTACAACAAGGGGGCTGGAAGATCACTAAGAAAAAAGCTCTCAAGTACGAAGGAAGGAAGAAGACCCTAGAAGCGGGGGAACTAAAAGAAGAGAGTCAAGAACTTCCATGAACGGCAGTTGGCCACCCATACATGGGTGAGAAATAGTATTCTAGAGTATAAATCTGCTACTCATGATGAATCCGTCCTTGTAATTATTAAAAATACTCGACGAGCATTCGCTCCCTTGTACTCACACTTGAATGGTTTGATCTAGAGCGAATTGTATTTAATTGAAATTTACCTTTATCTTATTTTGTAATTGGTATTTTGAAAATCTTCATCAAGTTTTTGTGCAAACAATTTGGCGCCGTCTGTGGGGATTTCTTAATTAAAACCATAGTTCCCTTTAGATCTTGAAACCACCTTCATCCCTCCCGTAGCGCCAATAGGGACCCGTCACGCAGGTGACAGAAGTGGAACCTCTGGTAGTCGCGCACTGTGTGCGACAATAACCTTTCCTCTCTTCTCCCCCCCCCCCCCCCCCCCCNCCTTTTTTGGCGAGTGAGGCGGTCTTCTTTTGCTTTTGAATAGGGGACCTGCTGTAACGACCCGGTCCGTCGTTACGTAAAACCTGCATTATAATTGTTGTTATTGACATGTTATAGATTGGTTATACTGTATTTGATGTATTAGAGCTGATAGGCTTGAAATCGAATGGTTGTAGTGAGAGTTCAGTCACTTAGTCCTTAAGAATAACCTTAAAATGAGAAAAGTCAACTAAGAGTTGACTTATTGGTAAACGACCTCGGAATGCGGATTTTATGGATCGGATAACTTCGTTAGGTGATTTCGGACTTAGGAGTATGTTCAGAATAATTTTGTGATGTCTGGTGTAGTATTAGGCTTGAATTGACGAAAGTTAGTTTTTGGCGATTTTTGGACGGCAGTGGAAAATGGTCTATCGGGGTCGGAACAGGTTCGTAATGACATTTTGGACTTGTCCGCAAAATTTCAGGTCAATCAGAGTTGTTCTGGATAGTTTCGGCGTCATTGGTGGATTTTAGAATTTTCGAAGTTCTTAGGCTTGAATCCGATGTGAACTTGGTATTTTGATGTTAGTTTTTGGTGTTTTGAGGGTGCAACTAAGTTTGAATTATGTTATGTGATATGTTGGTAAGTTTGGTTGGGGTCCCGAGAGGCTCGGGATGGTTTCAGGTAGTTAACGAGAAGTTGGGAGTGATTTTGGTGAATCTGCACATTGCTGTTGCTGGTGTTTTCGCACCTGCGGAAAGGGAGCCGCAGGTGCGGTTCCGCAGGAGAGGACTAGGCTCTACAGGTGCGAGATTTGGCTGAGTGGGGAGTGGTCCGCATGTGCGAGAAATTTGTCGCACCTGCGAGGTCGCAGGTGCGGAAAGTGCATCGCAGGTGCGGAATTGGGAGACTTCAGGGGAGATCGCAAGTGCGGAAGGAGCATCGCACCTGCAAAGCCGCAATTGCGAGTAAGTAAGTCGCAGGTGCGGAAATATCTGGGCAAAGTATATAAATTAAACCTCCGCGACCTAAACATATTTTTACACCATTGTTATACGGAAGAAAGCTTTTTGGGCGAGCTTTGAAAAGGGAAATCCTTGTTCTTCATAGAGGTAAGTATTGTGATCATTAAAACTCGATTATGGATGATTATAGAACATAAAACCAGTGTAAATTCATGAAAAATCAGTAGAAAAAAAATAGGATTTTAGGGCTTGAGATTTTGAGACCTTTAGGAGTCGATTTGAGGGGTCAAACGAACTCCAATTTTGGTGTTCTTTATATGTACGGACTCGTGAGAGTACGAAGAACACTTTTGTATAAATATTTCTGAGTTTAGATACGCGGTCCCAGGGGTCGAGTTTTGACCGATTTCGGATTTTTGAGTTAAATTCGATATTTTTTAATTGGAATTCGTTCCTTAAGCATATATTGATGATAAAAATCTAAACTTGGTAGATTTGGAGCCTTAGGAGGTT
This sequence comes from Nicotiana undulata, assembly GCA_005239495.1. Lineage (NCBI taxonomy): Eukaryota > Viridiplantae > Streptophyta > Magnoliopsida > Solanales > Solanaceae > Nicotiana > Nicotiana undulata. The sequence goes on along the minus strand of ML259771.1, from coordinate 133,105 downwards.
GATTCGAGAGGCAAGCGCATTGCAGAATAATTCCGGGCTAGTTTTGAGGTAAGTAATGTCTTGAAATCCTGTCCTGAGGGTATGAAACCCCGGACTATGCACCCTTTCACGGGTTTGAAATGAAAAGGTGGAAACTTTGGAAAGATCTTTCTTATTTAGGCGACTATTGAGTTGCGAAATCGATTTTTAAGCCTTTGCTTAATTAGTATTTATGTATTATGATATGTTTTGGGCTGTAAGCCGTGTTTGGGCCTAGTGCCGATCTGTTTACCCCTTGGGGGACTGCTTTACTGTGTTTCCTCACTTGATATGTCGTGAATTACACTCAGTCTTTTCCCGATAAATTGTTTTGACACTCATAGTATTTGATACTATTTATTGAAATATGAAACACTGTTTTGGGTCGAGAACCCGGTTTGTTTATTGCCTAAGGGCAAATTGAGAGTGTCTGCCTGAGTGAGGCTTTCAGGCCTATAATGTGAGGAGGCTTCCAGGCCTTATGAGAGAGGTGAGGAGGCTTCCAGGCCTTATGAGAGAGGTGAGAAAGCTTCCAGACCTTATGTTATTATTGCGTTTGGGCTGTAAGAGCCCCTCCGGAGTCTGTAACACACCCCCAGTGAGAGCCGGTACCGATTGAGTGATGATGATAGCCCGCGGGACTGATACTTAGTGATGATTGATACTGAGTGATTGAGGGAATGCCTGAGGGCATCTGTTCCGAGAAATTTGGCCTGAGGGGCAGTTTCACGATGATTTTACTATGTTTTCGAACTATGATTTACTTCGTTTTCAAACTGAGTTTTACTGAGGATTTCACTGAGATATATTGATATTTACTTGTTCTCAAAAGATTTTGGAACTGGTTTTTTAACTTATGAAATTGCTGAATACTATTTGGTGACTTGATGTTTTACTGGTTGTTGTGAAATGGTGTATCCGTTTGTGTGCTTTATATATCTCAGACTGTGATTTCTTTTCATTACTACTGAGTTGGCGTACTCATAAAGACTCCCTGTGCCTCTGTGCACAGATTTAGGTGATGGTCTGGAGCAGTAGCAGTTTTTGCTTGTTCGTTAACGAATCTCACGGGATTTCGAGGTAGCTGTCTAGCGTCCACAGCTTATCCACTTCCCTTCCTTATTATGTTTTTTAGAATTGATTCAGAGACATATATTATAATATTTTTAGCAGAGTTAGGCTTATTCATTCTTAGATGCTCATGACTATTGACTCCAGTTCTGGGAGGTTGTTTAGAGTTGTTTAGTTCATTATTGGGGATGCTAGACTTATATAATTTATTTCTTTATTATGACTGTTTTTTATTGTTATATTGTGAACTGTTAAAATTGGACAAAAGCGTAGTAATGTGATGGTCGGCTAACCTAGTTCCATGATAGGCGCCATCATGGCCTGTTAGGATTTGGGGTCGTGACACCTGCCCGCTTCGCAGCACACTGGAAAGAGGGGTACACGGCACCCCACCCCCTGTAGTCACATGCATTCCACACATCTTGCTTTTTGTAAATATCACATAAACATGTCTTCATGATGCGTGCATGTCCGACGAGCCCGAGCTGGCACCCCGAAGCCTCGACGAGCTAGATCAGGTGAGATGACCGAGCGAAGAACATAGGGGGCAACCACGCAATATGACCACCACACTCTTGGCTGAGGTAACAGACTCTCGAATCTTACCTACCATTTTTTGGTTTTCCTTTCTCGTCAGGACGACGAAAGCAGGAATACGGCGTCATCTGCAGCAAATTGGGGCTACCTTGCCAAAGCAACACCCTATACCCTCCAACAAGTGTAAAACGCAGCAGACTGGGGCTGGCTCGCCAGAGCAGCACCCTATGCCCTCCAACAAGAGAAAAACGCAGCAAACTGGGGCTGGTTCGCCAAAGCAGCACCCTATACCCTCCAACAAGTGTAAAACGCAACAGACTGGGGCTGGCTTGCCAGAGCAGCACCCTATGCCCTCCAACAAGATAAAAATGCAGCAAACTGGGGCTGGCTCGCAAAAGCAGCACCCTATACCCTCCAACAAGTGTAAAATGGAGCAGATTGGGGCTGGCTCGCCAGAGCAGCACCTTATTCCCTCCAACAAGAGAAACACGCAGCAAACTGGGGCTGGCTCGCCAGAGCAGCACCCTATACCCTCCAACAAGTGTAAAACGCAACTGACAGGGGCTGGCTCGCCATAGCAACATCCTATATCCCCCAACGAGGGTAAGACTCAACAGATTAGAGAGGTCGCCCAAGCAGCATCCGACACTTCCCAAAAAGAGCAAAACGTGAAAGATTGGGATTAGCTCACCTAAGACGGGCCCATCACTAACCAGGGAAAACTCGGCCGGGCAGAACGAATTACTTAACATTCGACCTCGCTCGAATTACTTGACATTCGACCTCGCTCGAATTACTTGACATTCGACCTCGCTCGAATTGCTTAACAATCGACCTCCTTCGAATTACTTAACATTCGACCTCGCTCGAATTACTTGACATTCGACCTCGCTCGAATTACTTGACATTCGACCTCGCTCGAATTGCTTAACAATCGACCTCCTTCGAATTACTTAACATTCGACCTCGCTCGAATTACTTGACATTCGACCTCGCTCGAATTACATGACATTAGACCTCGCTCAAATTGCTTAACATTCGACCTCGCTCAAATTTCTTAACATTGGACCTCGCTTGAATTACTTAACATTCGACCTCGCTCCAATTACTTGACATTCGACCTCGCTGGAATTGCTTAACATTCGACCTCGCTCGAATTGCTTAACATTCGGCCTCGCTCGAATTACTTAACATTCGACCTCGCTCGAATTGCTTTACATTCGACCTCGCTCGAATTGCTTAACATTCGACCTCGCTCGAATTGCTTAACATTCGACCTCGCTCGAATTTCTTAACATTCAGCCTCGCTCGAATTGCTTTACATTCGACCTCGCTCGAATTGCTTTACATTCGACCTCGCTCGAATTGCTTGGCATTCGACCTGGCTTGTATTGCTTAACATTAGACCTCGCTTGAATTACTTAACGTTCGACCTCGCTCGAATTACTTAACATTCGACCTCGCTCGAATTACTTGACATTCGACCTCGCTCGAATTGCTTAACATTCGACCTCGCTCGAATTGCTTAACATTCGACCTCGCTAGAATTGCTTTACATTCGACCTCGCTCGAATTGCTTAACATTCGACCTAGCTCGAATTACTTAACATTCGACCTAGCTCGAATTGCTTAACATTCGACCTAGCTCGAATTGCTTAACATTTGACCTCGCGAATTACTTGGCATTCGACCTCGCTTGAATTACTTAACATTCGACCTCGCTCGAATTGCTTAACATTCGACCTCTCTCGAATTGCTTAACATTCGACCTCGCTCGAATTGATTAACATTAGACCTCGCTCGAATTGTTTAACATTCGGCCTCGCTCAAATTGCTTAACATTCGACCTCGCTTGAATTACTTGGCATTCGACCTCGCTCGAATTGCTTGACATTCGACCTCGCTCGAATTGCTTAACATTCGACCTCGCTCGAATTGCTTAACATTCAGCCTCGCTAGAATTGATTTACATTCGACCTCGCTCGAATTGCTTTACATTCGACCTCGCTCGAATTGCTTGGCATTCGACCTGGCTAGAATTGCTTAACATTCGACCTGGCTCGAATTGCTTAACATTCGACCTGGCTCGAATTGCTTAACATTCGACCTCGCTCGAATTACTTTACATTCGACCTCGCTCGAATTACTTAACATTCGACCTCGCTCGAATTGCTTGTCATTCGACCTCGCTCGAATCACTTCATATTCGTCTTCGCTCGAATTACTGGACATTAGACCTCGCTAGAATTACTCGACATTCGACCTTGCTTGAATTGCTCGACATTCGACCTCACTCTAATTACTCGACATTCGACCTCGCTCAAATTGCTTAACATTCTACCTCGCTCGAATTGCTAAACATTCGACCTCGCTTGAATTGCTGAACATTTGACCTCGCTGGAATTACTTAACATTCGACCTCGCTCGAATTACTTAATATTCGACCTCGCTCGAGTTATTGAACACTCGACCTCGCCCGAATTTCTCACGCCCGATTCTGCTCTAATCGATAACGGCTGGCCTCACCAGAATTTCCAACAAGATCACGTAGACACCAGAAGAAACATGCCGAAAACAAAAACCAAGAAGATACATGAATAAAAAAGATTCAAGTGCACATTTTATACAAGAATCACCCCACCAACTTGCAAAAGTTGGATTGGCCCAACGCAGAAAAAAAAAGAAAAGAAAACTGAAAGCAAAGTACAAAGAAATCTGGGTACAGAAGTCACAACACTCTCACACGGTATCGCCCTCATCTACACCCTCGTCACCATCCTCTTACATCCCTTCTTTCACGCTTAGCATCCCCATCGGCCCCCGATAATGCAGAGTCATAACCACAGTTAACGCGAGCCTCGGGTGCCTTCGCCCGAGCCTCCTCAAAGTCTGCCTCAGAAACATTCCCAGCCTCCCTCAAACTTTTATATATGCCCCGCCGGGCCTCCGCATAAACCTACAACTCGTGCAAATGACGAGGGGTAGAAGACTCCGTCTAAGCCAGCAATCGTGCCTTCTCGGCTTCAAGAGTGATGACTTGATCCCCCAAATGATGCGCCTCTTGGTTGACCTCGCCAATGCGCTCCTCAAGCCAGGACTCCCTCTCAGATTCCTGCTCGGATCGTAGAACACGGATGGTGTCTTCCAATGTTGCTGCCCTCGCCAACACAGACTCATGAGCACGTTCAGCCTGCTCCAATGCGGCCACCTTCCTTTCCAGTTCCGCCAACTTCCGAGCCCACTCAACACTCAAAGCCTCCACTTTGACAGCACCTTGGTCAAGTGCAGTCGTTGGTCGAGTTCAGCCTGCAACGACTGCACTTTGACTTGGAGATCCTGGCATTCCGCGGCAACCCCCTTTCCCAGCTCGAGTTCTTAGTTCTTAGCGTGCAACAATTTCTCCAATACACAAAACCTGCGAATGGAATATACTAGTTCTTCATCCCTCATATCCAACTCCTCTCTGGCAGACCTAATACCCATATCAGCCCTAAGCCGCTCGCGCAACTCACGACATCTACCACGATATCGTTGATACTTCTCAACCATCTTAAAAAAGATCTCGGCCCGTGTCTCAGCCCAAAGGGCACTCTCAACTTCCATCATGTAAGTCTCCAAGAAGAAGAAAAGAGAAAATTCAAAAAAATATCCTGTTAAAAAGGAAGAAAGAGAAGAGGGCGGCATAAACAAGATTACCTTAAACCCATCGCTGCAATACCGCGCGACAATTACGAATCACTGATTGGTTAAAGGGCCTCACTCTCAGCAACCGAGCAAAGGATGTCGAACTACGGCACCAACTCCACTGTGTCCTGCATGAGGTTGAGGTCGGGTGGTATCTCCAACACACGGTCCGGGCCCTCGGCCATCACCACAGTCCTGGTAAAACCGCTCTCAAGTAGCCTCACGTCGTCGGGATCAATATTAGACTCGGTCTCATGGTCTTCTATCACACCCTTCCCTCTCACCTCGGCCGAAGGAGGAGCGCGATTCTGTCGAGACAATAATGGCCTGCTGTCGGTGGCTGCAACCATCACCTGACCCCTCCATCTCAGGAACACCAACTCCGTGGATGACCTCAGAGAGCCTCTCCACCACCACGTGACCAACTGTAACTTCCGCTTCGGGAGAAATTGAAGCAGACTCACCCAACGACGCTACGTCAGTGGCAGTAGGCTCCTCAGATATTACCCTCTGCCTTTTTGAAGGGACCTCTTCACTGCCGGCAAGGGAAGATTCACAAGGCACACCAACCAACATAACCGGGGCCTCTTACGGAGGAGTCGACTCCGAACGGGCTACCATTGTCGAAGCCCCGACATCGCCGCTTGCTGGAGTCGTCTGCACGAATCGCACAAGGGGGCGACTGCTAAAATGCCAATCGAGGAGCCCTGTCCCTTCTCGACCCCCTCTAACCTGTGACAATAAGACGGAATCTCACATAAACGTAAAGAAAACATTCAATCAGGATGCGGTCAAGTCTAAGGCAAAAACGATCTACCTGCTGTAGGGCGGCGCCCAAACCTCTCGTGAAAACACGCCCATTCCCGAATCCCCGTAATGTGCGGTAGAATCGCGGCCACCCAGTCGTGAATATCATCGACCGGCGAGGGAGGCGAATTCTCAGCTGCAGTAAAATTAGGGTAAACGGTCAAACGAATGACAAACAACTCATATGACACGAACAAAGAAATCAGCGTAACAGGAAAGAGCACTGAGACACTTACTGGCAAAATTCCACGTCTCAAGGAAGACGGCAGGGTCGGACGCCAGGTGGTCCGTACATACAAAAAAGAAACTCTCCGAGAAGCGGCGGTTGGTTCTGTCATCCATCCCAATCGCCAAACTCTTCATGCCCCTGTGGCGTAGGTGCAACATAGTCCCCCTTTGGAAGTGGGGAGAAAAGAGGTGCATCATATGACGGAGGGAGACGGGTCGGTCGGCCAATTCAACATACTTGGTCAGCATTAAGAAGAGCTTATAAATGTATGGGGTAAGCTAAGCTGGGCATACCTAGTAAAAACGGCAAAAATCCACAGCCAGTTGGGGAAGAGGAAGCGTGTACCCGATGACGAAGGGGTACGCGTAGAAGGCGCAATACCCTGGGCGCTGCAGATGAACAATCTCTCCCCTCCCCCCCCTCCCCCGCTAGAACAAGCTCAATCCGCTCCGGAATTCCCCACTTGGTTCTGAGGGCAGCAAGCACCGTCGCATCCATTATCGAGGTGGCCGGCGTAGGTTCTTCCCCGGGAGGGTGATTAAAATTGTTCCGAGCATTCCCAGGGCGAGGCACCACCTCATCCACAGAAGGGAAACCCTTATCTTCCGCCAGGTTCACCTCCTCATCAGGAGGAGAAACAATGTTTTCCGGTACCGAGATGTTAGCAGCATGGTTGGGATTCGAAGAGCCAGCCATATCAGAATTGAAGTAGATATCGAGAGTACGAAAGAACAAAGGACTTGAAGTGATTCACTCCTAAGAGTAATGACAGTAGAAAGTTCATATCTCATAGATTTCCACTTGAACTCGTTAATTTAGATAATGCACCACCAAAGCGAAAGCCCCCAATATATAGATGAAAAATCCCATAAGTGAAACGCCGCCACTTTCAAAAGGTAGAAGAACCGGAACAAACAATGATGCGACGCTTACCGCACGAAACGTATGCCATAATGACACCTGGGGGATTAATGTCACATCAACTGGCATACGCACTTGACAAAACCTCTTCGAAACGTCATAAGTCCTATCCGTCAGAAAGCGCACGCTGGCGACCACGACACTTGTTTCGACCAGTGGTCGAATAGCCTCTCATCGACGCATCCGCTCGGAAACGGCCTAACGACTGATTTTGAGAACTTAAAGTGGCCATATCCACCCCCCGCATTCGCCCGAAGGAAAATTCGACGGGCGGAGGGGCTAACTGTATGGATCAAAATCCGTCTATGACACCGACAACCCGCAAGCCTCCAGTTAGACAATTGGGTCGTGATCGTAGACCCCGCAGGTCGTCGTACGTATTTGGAGATGAGCTGATAGTAAGTCTGTTCTGTCGGGCAGTCATCAGGGTCTATGACATGACATAAAAGAAGGTAAGAATTAGCCCCCTGGTTAAGGACCAGGGAATAAAGAAAGGACATGGAAGTATAAATAAGAGGGGAGGAACCACAAAAAGGGAGCTGGAAGATCTCTAAGAGAAAAGCTCTCAAGTACGGAGGAAAGAAGAAGACCCTAGAAATGGGGGACTAAAAGAAGAGAGTCAAGAACTTCCATGAAAGGCAGTTGGCCATCCATACATGGGTAAGAAATAGTATTCTAGAGTATAGATCTGCTACTCATGATGAATTCGTCCTTGTAATTATTAACAATACTCGACGAGCATTCGTTCCCTTGTACTCACACTTGAATGGTTTGATCTAGAGCGAATTGTATTTAATTGAGATTTACCTTTATCTTATTTTGTAATTGGTACTGTGAAAAGCTTCATCAAGTTTTTGTACAAACAGTGGTGTGTATAGGGTCGGGTATATATTCACGGCGGCATGCTGACCGCGATTACAGGTGGCGAAGCTGCTCAATTTTGATATCGAAGAAAAAAATTTGTTTCTTTTTTAGAAAAATGATACTGTCATTAAATATAAGTATAATTCAGAATCTTAGGCATACTCGTAATTAATTGATTGGTTCAGCAACTATTTGCAAGACAAACGATCCTTTTGGAGCAGTTTCCATTCTTTCGACCTCTTGTACGTCCTTGACAACCAATTTCTGTCCCAATTTTCTATTTAAGTGACACTTCACATCATATACTACAGCCCAACCAACAATTAATTAAGATCTCTGTCAATTATTTCAAACACTTTATTTTTGGGAACAAAATAGATCCTTTTCTTGACATTAAGCAAATCAAAATGAGCCATGCAAAAATGTCTACAACAAGAAGAGTGGGCAGAGGGGTCAAGCACCACGTACCCTGGTCGGTACTATATATGAATGGGCAATGGCAACCGATTTTGTGTAGTCAAATGAAATCAACTTGTTCAATTGTGATTGCAAAAATTTGCTAGCTAGTCCAGCACAAGAACCACATCGTCATGTGACATTGCTTCAAAAAAAAAAACCTTAGACTGTTTGTCCAAATTTAAACAAATAAGCATGGGAAGAGACGTGATTATAGATTTTTTTTTAAAAATATAGCTAACAGAAAACAAAAATATTTATATTTGTGGCTAAGTTGGTTGGGTGAGCGGTTTCTCATATGGGAGACCTGAGATCAATTACCTTTTTCATCAGTCTCCTCAGTCAGAGCTCGTCACATCGGGTTTGCCTAGTACGGTGTACATCTCATGTGTGGATGCAAGTTATTGCATAGTACACATGTTACCTAATGCATACGTGAAGACAGAGGTGGATCCAGAATTTTGACAGGATGGATGCACTATTAAGTGGAGGAATATAAATTTTACGGGTTCAACCTTTACTTCTTACTATTTGCCACCCGTTATATATTTGGAATTATAAGTTCAAAATTAATTTTTTTTAAAATAGAAATTTTCTTACATCTATATCTATTTTCCATGTTGAAAATATTGGGATTAGTTGAATCCATTGACTATATGCTATCTTGTACACTGCTACTAGTTTTAACATACATATTTTGTTTAATCATATTATAAGATTCTACCGTGACAAAGAAGAATAGAAATTTTAATGTTTGAAAATTTTGAAATAAACCAAACAGAAAAAGAAATAAAAATAAAAAGTGCTTAATTAATACGCAAAAAGTGACATCGCATGTGCTCATCTCCCTTGGGCGTTTTTATAGAGAGGTACACTGTACTCAATAATCATTCCATCATATAATATTTTGAGCATCGGTGCACATTTATATATATTTAAATATTTTTGAGAAAGTATAATATTACTATACATGATTAAGGAGGGGAGCATGAGTTCACCTGCCCCATTAAACTCCCTAATACGCCCCTGCCTGAAGGTAACAGCTGCAGGTTTCCCTCGAAAGTTTCCATAAGAAAAAAAATTAATATGGTATAATCAGAATCAATCATTATAGTTCTTTCTAACTTTTGAGTGTATGACACTATTGTCATTTGCAATAACCTAAAATGTTAATCTAAACAAAATATATCTTTTCCGATGACAAATTTGAGGAAGAAAATAAAAGATAATTTGTTTAATAAAGTATGCAGGATGAGCAAAACTCCTTTCTTGTTCCAGGTTTGATTAGATATAGAAGGTAGTGCATGTCATACTGTAATAGTTACTTGAAAAGAGGTTCAGAATTAGCCGTGGCAGAATGGTTAAAAGAAAATAGTTATTCATTCATATTATTTACTAAAAAATGAGTTGATAATGTACTTTTTAAAAACGGTTCGAATATGGATAAGAATTATATTATCCCACTTAGAAAATATATAACCAAATAGATAACAAATGAATAACTAATGAATTTAACTTTTATATTTGTAAAGCCTCAAATTGGGGGTTACGTTCCTCAAGTTTGGGAGACGAGAAATTCTCCTAAAAGTGATCATATTCAAGAAGCCATGGATAATATGGATATCCGTGCTATCCGCCGGGTAACCTGTTTTTTATCCGTACTAAATATGGATCGGATCGGATAATTTATCCGTTTTTTGAATTACCCGTTTTCGACCTGCTCATATCCGACTCGACCTGCCCGATTGCTACCCCTAGCCCGAATAGAAAAGAAGGATTGGAGAAAAAAGCATTGAATGCATAGATATATAATCAAGATACAGATCTCCTTGTCTTGTTTGAAACAGATGGATTTCTGCTCTTTTTTAGCTTATGGCAAAGAATTTGGGTCCATGTCTGGCTGCTGGTCTTATTAGATATTGTTCATTTTAGGGTTTAATTTTATCTATAATTGAGCATACAGCCAACAAAATTCGTGTCAAAACTTTATCAAATTTCTTCTTATAACAATTTTAGGTAGAAAACTTCATTTTTCTTTTCGTTTTTTAGTAGTGTATTAAATTTTTTGGCTATACTTGGATACTAGGATAAATTCTTTAATATGTATGTTTTCAGTTACGTTGTATGTACGTATGACATCCCACGAATCAATAATGTACATCGGAGGGTGAGCCATACTATAAATTTTATGTAGTTCTAAATTTTATAGTAGCGATATCAGATTTTAGCAACTGCGTTCTAAATTTAATTTTGTATATATTTATTAAATTTTTTAATACATAAATAGAATTTGTACTAAAGCTACTGAGTTCGACCGACTATTAGATTCGCCTCTAATGCACATGATTTATATTTATATAGAGTATGTTTTGAAGCCATGCTGTAATAATTGCACTTGTTATTCACCATTATATTATTATGGCTTCTCCAATAGAATATACTCCTATAATTTCATGGCATTAAATAGAAATCTATCTGAAATACCTGCCTGAGTTATTTTGCGGCCCTATCCTGCGGGAGATGTTTTTTGTTCATGTTCTTTCATTCATTATCTTGATCATCCATACCCCTATGCAATTAATAATTCCTCAACTTGCCTGGCCCACACCATGCTTTGAGCTATCCACCAACCGCCCCCTCCCCCCCAAAACCCTCACCCCAACATTATTGTTTATTTATTTATCCGAGTTTATGTTTTGTACTCTGATGTGCAAATAACTTTTACATTCGAGTTAGTGAACCTGCAACAACAGGACCACCAAAGGATGTTGCAGTGAATGAGATTGTTTCTCTTTTAATCGGAGGTTTCGAGTTCGAGTTCTGGGTATGGAAAATTTTTTGGTAGGGAGTGCTTCCCTTCAAATGGGGCCCTACACGGCGCGAATCCGGATATATTCGAGCTCCAATACAGGTACCGGACACCGGGTGAAAAATAAAATATAAAAAAAAAAAGTAACAACAGGCAATTTTGCATATCAAGTTTGCTATTATAACTTAGCAAATAAAGCAAACTCAGTTATAAACGACTAAATTGTATTAACAACAACAACAACCCAGTATAATTCTACAAGTAGGATCTGGGGAAGGTAGTATGTACACAAAATTTATCCTATCCTAAGGTAAAGAGCCTGTTTCCAATAGACCATCGGCATCCTTCCTTCCAAGAACTCCCTGCTTTGGTCTTGGGGTGATACTGGATTGTTGTTAGTATGTACACTCTACGCCACACCGTCAGTGTACATAGCTTCTTTAATGTTTGTGGTCCTACATTTATTGACACGATAAAAAATAAAATATAAAGAAAAGAAAAGAAAAGCGCTTATGTATATTTGTGAAAATTAAAGGCATGGCATTAATAACCATGAGTATATTTGTGTTCTTCTTACTTGAGTTTGGTAGCATTTATTTTGTAATTATGAAATACAATAAAAGAAGTGATCTTCTCATTTATGTATGTTACACAGTGGAATTTAGTTACGTTGTAACCAGTTTTATCGAATGTTCCCAAAGGACAGTTATGTTGTAACTATTCCATCCGGTCCAAAACCTCTTAACATTAATTAATAATTAAAAATGATCATATTAACTTTTGCTATCTCACGTAAATATTCCAACATTATTTACTCCAAAGATAATGTAAGAAAAAATAATTTATTTATTCTTAAAATCTGAAAAAATCACTTATTTTTGAACCGCAAAAAAAAAACCAAAAAATCACTTATTTTGAATCGGAGGGAATAGTATAAAAGAGATTTTAAGTCATTCAAGCTTATTTGTTTCAGAATTTCCCCTTATGCAATAGATTGCCAGGTCAAAAAAACTTGCTAGCTGTCTCATATTCTTGTGTATTGTTGTTGTCTTACAGTTTGTTTGGATGGTTGTTACACATCATTTTATAATGTATTATATTGTATATTGTATCGTACTGTATCGTTTGATGAATACAATATTTGAATAGATTGTATCGTTTTGCTGTTGTTTCGCGATATCACACACCTACAATATGAAGAATAAATTTATAATAATATAAAGATAAATTATGATACGGGATAAATTTATTATATATAAAGATAAAGTAAATGATAAAATAAAATTACTTAATAATAATGAAGGGTGAGATGAGAGAAAAAACAAGATAACGACGCAACCACACCAAATCGGTCATTACATAAAGTGGTACATTTCGTCGTTACATAACGACAGATTTAACGATAAGATACAATAAAATTTAAGTAGCAACCAAAACAAACATCGTACTTAAAATAACAATACGATACAATACGGAGAAGCTGGAGCGCGTGCAAGTATGGAGATCAAAACAAATTCCAGGTAAGAAGAATGGAAATGCACATAAGCTGGACAATACAAGCGGCTCTAGAAATGGCATTCCCAAGAATCGGAAAAATAGAATCTTGGCCGATGTTCTGTGACAAGATTGAAATACGGACACCAACATACAAGGTGTTACAAGTTATTTGGCAAAATCCTGCTCCTGGTCAGATAAAGGTAAACACAGAAGGAAGCTACTTCAAGGAAACAGGTAAAGCAGAAATAGGGGGAATAGCCAGAGATGAGCAAGGCGAATTGATTATAGCCTTCTTCTTACCTGTACAGTGTAAAACTAACAACACAGCTGAGGCTCTAGTAGCAAAAATAGGAGTCCAATGGGCGGTTAACCACGGTTATGGCGACTTTGAATTGGAATTGGGTTCACAGATAATTGCCAAACATGTTGATGCAAGGCAATAGTAACAATCTCAAGCTCAAGAAACTCATTGATGACATTAGGCAATCTCTCAACTAAGCAGAGGTGGAAATTTTCCACTGTTATAGGGAGGCAAATCAAGTAGTCGACAGGTTTGCCAAAAAGGCTGCAATTACGGGTGAAAGTTCTTTCGTTTACAACTTTCAACACCTCCCAGAAAATGTAAAAGGGCCTTTCCAACTAGATAAATGGCAATTGTCTAGCTTTAGGAAATGATACGACAAAGCTAATTTCTTTGTAAGTTGATCATTTTTGGGTATTAAACATGAGAGGGATGTAAATAATTGTAACCCCTCATGTAAAGTTAGTTAAGAAGGAGGTCAGGTCCATGTCCCCCTCCTATGTACTCGTTTTGGTTGATATTGACATGGTAGGGGTCTTACCAAACTCCCCAACATCACGGGAAGTGAAAATCGTGGGTGATTGACTTTTAAAAAAAAGGAATACGATACAATACAATAGGTAATAACCATAAACAAGCTGTTGAAATCATGTCAACAATATGAAATGGAGTTATTGGAGTAACATTTATCTTATATGAAGTTATTAAATTACTAGTTTACCATCGAGCAATCGTTTATTAAGGAATGGTGGTCCGGAAAGGACCTTATTTTTCTTAATAAGAGATCGCCGTAAAAACTTTGTGAATGGAGAAATTCCTGAAAAATGAATGTTTCCTTTTTGATACACCCTACGCTGCTCGAATACGAAGGTAAATGGATTTCGAATACGGAATAATTAAACCGGAAAAGGGTCAAATTTATCCCTGTACTCTTCAAAAAGGGTTATGTTTGCCCTTGGTTATACTTTTTTGATATATTTCTCCTTACCGTTGTACTTTAAGAATATATTTGCCCCTCACCCGTTAAATCCCCATATCCCACATTTGTTTTCCTACCTGGCGCCTATGTGGATTTCTTTTTCTTCCAATTTAAATATGGTCACCTATTTAAGATAATTTAACCCGCCCACCCAATTAAACCCAACCTACTAACTAAAATAAACCGAAATCCTAATTCCCAAACCCCAAACATGATATATTCATTAATTAATTTTTTATGAGAGACAATCATAAGAATTGAAAGCAAGAGGTTACAACCGTTAGTTGCACGAAGTAGTTCTGAGCGGCCAAAGTGTACAATGCTAAATTTTCAGCTATCAGGTCATTTGGTTATTAGCCAAATTACGATTCTATTTATCCCCTTTTTCTATATCTATTTTGCATGACATTGTTTGCATTTACCTGAATGGTCCAATCCAAAGAAAGAGGCAATTGATGAGAAATATTCAAAGGATATATCGGTTCACATCCCCAAGCTTCACTTCTTGTGCTTCTTCCTATAACTGAAGTAGATAGGCAAAATTTTTGTCGTCGTACAATATATCATGGTTTGGGAATAAGAATTTACAATTGTTTGGGGTTTGGGAATTAGAATTTCGGTTTGTTTTAGTTAATGGGTCGGGTTTAATTGGGTGGGCGGGTTAAATTTTCTTAAATAAGCGATCATATTTAAATTGTGAGAAAAAGAAATCCACATAGGCGCCATGTAGAAAAATAAAAGTGGGATATGAAAATTTAACGGATGAGGAGCAAATATATTCTTAAAGTATAACGGTAAGGAGCAATATATCAAAAAGTATAACGTATGACAAATATAACCCTTCTTGAAGAATACAGGGACAAATATGACCCTTTTCCGTAATTAAACAAATAAAGGAGTTCACAATTGACCACAATTTAGGGTATGTTTGGTAATAACGAAATTTATTTTTTTGAAAAATATTTTTTGGGTTTTTGGTTAGAGTGTATAATGTTTTCGAAGAATCCATTTATTACAGATGAGATAGTAATATCGGCAAACTGGATAATATTTATGAGTATTAAAAAAAATATCTAAGTGCTGATTATGATTAAAGTAGTGAAATTATGTTAGAAAATATTATCTAAGTATTGATTAAAATAGCGATATATTGTCATTTGAGACAATTTTGAAGGAAAACGATAGCTTCCACCAAAAGTAAGTCATTTCCCTCCTTTTGGTGAAAAATATTTTCTTCTAACACAAGCACACAAAAATGACTCATTTATTGGAATTTGAAAAATGTTTTCCGACATGTAACAACACACCCTTAATTGACAAATTGACCTACCTTGTGCTTTTAGTAGCTTAATTACCAATTAAAATTTTAAAACATTATCTTATGTTTTTCACATAGAAGAATTATTTGAGAGTATTACGAATTTTGATGAAAATATAATACGACCGGACTCTAATTTCTGGTTCCTGAAAAAGATTGAAATCTCAAACAAGGATATATATATATACTTTGCAAAACTATTTCTGAGTTCTTATTTTCAGTAAAACTAAATGAGTTTAACTTTTAATGGATCAAAATTATTTATTTAATACTGTCAGGCTAATATGATCAAGACCATGTAATTCTAAACTTAACATAATTTTAGTAACCTAGAAAAATGGTAAATAACCTCCTAAACCTGCCAAAATACACTATTTGTGTGTATATAATAACTAAATCTAAGATATAATCCCAATTGTTTTTGCGTGAAACATGAATGCATAAGCCCTTCTATGAATGACTATGATTCCCAATTTCCTACCCTAGAATGTCGTGATGACATACTCTGGCCCTATCATAGTCCCCTGACGCAACTGTTCAAATTTGGTGCGCTATGCATCCCGAAAGATCTGGAGACAAAACTCTCTAAAAAATATCTCTGAAAATTGAGCTCAAGTGAGTGAGGCTGTATCAACTGGTTTACCCTTCCCGGAAGCTTGCCACCACCAATATGTTGCTCTTGACAGCTGAAATATAGTAAAAGCAACTCTGCGTACCTCCACAATACCCATGGTGCGGGGAATACGATGGCATTTCCCTAGAAAACCCTACGCATCCTCAGTAGTTGTGCCACTGAAAATAAGAGGACCATACTTCTTGAACCTCTCGAGTCTCCTCTGCTCCTCCTGATTAGATGCCTCTAGCCTGACATCAGGATGAACAGGAATAACGGACTATGTCGGCATGACACCCGGGACCTGATCAATGTGAACCCACTGCTCTTGGGTAGGGGCTGCGGCAATCTGAGCTCCTCCTCCAGCATGAGATGTAGTTGGTACAAGGGGGATCAACCGCGCCTGAGCTAAAGTGCCTAACATGCACAAAAACTGTGCTAGGGTCTCTTGAAGTCAAGGGATAACAACAGGCGCCTTGGGTGCTTGTCCCCCAACCAGACCTACTGGCAGCTCCTAAGTCGATGTTCGGGCAGGTGCTCTGGCTGCAGCACGTGCCCCTCCTCGGCCTCTCCCCCGGCCCCGACCTCTTGTGGCTCTAGCAGGAGGCGTTGGTGTCTGATCATCTGATCCAGCAGTGCGTGTCCTCACAATCTGTGAGAGAATAGAAAGGACAAGGCTCATATTTTGAAATCAACAATTCGCACGATAAGGAATCAAATAAGTGAAATTTTCCTAATAGTTTTGTAGCCTCTCGAAGATAATTAAGTATAGAAGCCTTTGTACCAATACGCAAGACTCTACCAAACTTGCTTATGACTCATAACACCTATGAACCTAGAGCTCTGATTCCAACTCCAAATGACACCAAATTTATAGACAAGTTCCAAATAGCAAAATGAACTTATTCCAAACCCGATAGCCACAAAGTCAACCTACAGTTAAACTTAGGGAAACTTCTAACCAGCAATTTTCAACTTTCAGCAAAACAAGTCAAATCAACCTAGGGACCTCCAAATTCAATTTCTGGCATACACCCAAATCCAAAATTACGATACAAACCTATTGGAGCCATCAAAATACCGTTTCGAGGTCGTTTTTACAAAAGGTAAACTTTGATCAACATTTTTAAATCAGTCCTCTAAACCAAGAACCAAAGGGTCCAAATTAAACAAAAACCTTCTCGGAACTAAACTAACCAACTCCTCAAGCCATAAATCTACAAATACACATGTGTAAAGCATCAAAAGGGAAAACATGGCTTCAATACATAAATGACCGATCGAATCGTTATATTTTCTCATCAATTTGACCTAAAAAAGGTTGTACTAGTCATCAATACATTTTTAAGTCTATTAATCAAATCCATTCAAAACAACAACACGTAATAGCCACATACATGAACAACTTGTTTGGATGGTTGTTACGTGGGTTTCATAATGTTGCGTATTATATTGGTTTGATAAATATAGTGTTTGGATAATTTGTATCATTCGGGATAATTTATGATATCACATACCAACAATGTAAAGAATAAACTTATAACTTAAAAAAGGATACATGGTAGAATTATTGTATATAAAAAGGTAGGGTAAAAGATAAAATAGAATTATTTAATAATAAGGAAGGGCAAGATGAGAGAAAAAGACAAGGTAACGACGTGGTCACACCAAATCGATCGTTACATAAAATAGCAATTTTCATCGTTACATAACGACAAATTTAACAATATAATACAACAAAATTTAAGTAACAATCAAAGCAAACATTATATTTAAAATAGCAACATGATACCATAAAATAGATAACAACCATCATCAAAATGTGTTAAAAGTAAAGATGAGAGTTGAGAGACATATCTGTACTGTTTTGTGTTTTCTTCTTCAATTCAATACGTGAAGCCCTGGCCAAGTTGCTGCCATTCAAATTGCGCGGAACAGACGCACTTGGTTGGAGATCAATAGAACAAACTCTATCGCTCTCTTTGATAGTTTTGGTTGTTATGTGACAAAGTCGACACGAAATATTTAATATACAGAAAAGTTTAATCAAATTTGTGGGTTCCATTTTGATTAACAAGTTTGAACATCTCAAAGAGATTTTAGCTTCTGAAAGGACGAATCTGGTGCATAAAGTATCACGTATTCATACAGAGTTTGGGAAGGGCCCCACCCCAAGAGCTATAATATAGACAGTCCACTCTAATACAAGCATTAGTGGTTGCTTCCACGGCTCGAACTCGTAACCTAAAAGTCACGCAAATATAATTTTATCGTTGCTCCTAAGCTACGAAGGGACAATACAGACATATAATGATAAATATCAATTTTGATAGAAAGAACCACATGCAATATATGAAACTTTAAATCGCCAATGATTCAAATTATTGTTAGCTACTACGATATCTTTGAGTGAATTGCTATTAATCTATCACTAATTCATTGCTAAATTCCTATATATACTTTTTGGATCAACTAATAACCATATTTAATGTGTCTATCTGATCACTAAGATAATTTTTGCCTGAAGTGATTCATTAATATATAACAGCTCGATTTCAATTTTTTTTCTTAAATAACAATTCTAGTTGCAACTTGAGCTTTTCCAAAGTTATATTGTTCTTGTTGAATTCATAATTGCTTTTAACTCATTCTTCCATTAGAATCAAAATTATTAAGTGCTAATTAATTTATCATACTTACGGTATACAATTTTATTTAAAGTTTATTAATTTCCTCACAGATTTCTTTGGGTAGAAAGCATTCCAATTAAGGTGGAAACCAGCTAACTTCCACGCTAGATTGCCTAACTGTTGTTTCTTTTTGTCTAAACAGATTCCTAAAACATGTCTCAAATAACTAAATAAATAATCAGGTATTTTGAAAATTGTACCTTTTTCTAAATTTTATAAATTCCGAGGAAATAGCATGAAATGTTTTTCTGTCGGCTGATAGATTGCTAGCTATATATGCTCAAAATCATCTCAAAAGTTTTGTTTAGCTAACTCCAGCTTGGCGCTTAATTTAAAATTTTAAAAGTTTGCTATTGAAAATTTGAACTGATAAATGCATGGAAAATGTGTTAGAAATTTCAAATAAGAGAGCTTGAAAATGCAGCAGTTTAATTTTTTCTCCGAGACATGGGTTCACAGCGTCCCGAAACCGAGGCAGGTTTGCCAATCTTGAAATTAGAAGGCGTATCACAAAGCCCGGGGGTACACTCCTCAATGCGAGGGGTACCACCGTTTTGTTCTTAGACGAGCGTGAAGACGAAGAGGCCTTCTTTTTTTGTTGAATTGTCTTAGAAGTTTTTGCCATTTTCGTTGTGAAAATTTAGAAGAAAAAGAGGAAGCTGGTTAGGAAATGGGCACGAGAAAGGGGTAAGTGCCGAGATGAGTTGATGAAGATTTGAAAATGTTGTAGAAAGTAAAAGTTTGAAGAGCGAAGGATTGGAGTATTTATAGAGGTTGTCTAAGCGTGTTGGAGAAGCTAAAGGGACAGCCAATAGCCGTTATCAATTAATGGTTTTTCGAAAACTATGCAGACGTGACCTTTGCACGACCTTTCAGTCACGCCAAACGCTGACCTCACGCGACTGACATCATGATTGGGGCATCGAAGGGTCGAGAGTCAAAACGTTTCTTAGCTTTTCATTCTAAGAAACGCGGGGACTATCTGTATACGGTCGAAATCAGAGAGCCCGACTTCGAAGCCTCAATTGTACCCCGAGCTCGAGCTCGGGAAACTCGAAGTAAGAATCAAGTCTGGCCGGATGTGCGCACCTCGAGAAGCAAATCGAGGGCCTGGTACGATCTACCTCGAGACAGTATAATTTCGATGACACTCAAGAAAAAACGAGAATCTCTCAAGGACACGTGGATCAGAGCGTAAAGATTTGTACGAGTTAGTACAAGTCCGTACTAGGTTGTTATACAGCTGTACCAATAGAATTCTTTACCATAATTAGAAATGTACTATATTAGGGTTTCCCCTCCTATATAAAGGGGACCCCAATCATTTATAAAAATCATCTTATCACTCGCAATAGAATATTCTACCCTACTTTTTTCCTTTATTGTACTCAGAATTGTTCCTCAGCTTTATTGCTCTTAACTCACCTCGAGGTCCTAGAGAATATCGAGCTCGAGGTCCCTATTAGCAAAACTGGTTTGGTTCATCATTTCTTCTTACTTACACTTAATATTATTTGTTTATTTACTAGCACCGAAATAAATCACATATCTTTAAAACCACAAATCAAATCTAATTGTTACCACGATTTCCGAGGTAAACAAAGATGTTACATATTAAAGTGGTAGACTACGAGATGCTTTTAACTTGGAAACCTGTAAATTAATTAAGATTTTTTTATATATATAAAATGACATTGAAAAGAATTACATTGTATATATTTACGCAATTTAATTGGCTATAGCAATATTAAAACTTAATTTTGCAAATTAATATTAACATTAAATTTATTAAAAAGAACTATTTATCGGCAATCCTTAATTATAGGTCAACCGACGACATATAATAACGTAACACACTCTATCACATTATATAATTTAATTCCTTCAAAAATTGGTTTCATGTCAATAAAGTTAATACAATTGTCGCCATGCAAAACGGCGACGGGTTGGCTACGTAACCTCACGGAATTCTCTCATTCTTCCATTAATTCCGGCTAGTCCAAGAATTAGGTAAAAATAATGTAAAATCACACTTTACCACAAAAACTTTTATTCAAAGTTCAAATACAAACACCGACATACAAATAACGAGGCAGATACATGCAATGTACTTTTTCCATTCCAATTTTGTAAATTTACTAAAGACCAACGTTTTTGTTTTTTGCTCAAATTTCTTAAATGTACAACTACAAATATTTAGTAAAGAAAAGATTTATACTTTTATTTTACCAAGAATTAGGTAAAATAATAAGTAAACTATAATAATAATTATTTTTTCTAATTTCAAGACTAATTGAGGAAAATTCCCAGTGCTGTCTCCTGCAATAGTCCGGGTCGTGCTCCTAGTGTAGATGGTCATAATCTCGGACCAGCTATTGATCATCACCTTAGTTAGTTATTGCTTCACCAACCAGCTAATCAGACGCAAGCGCCTCCTCATATTAATTCCTTCTTTGCACCTTAGTATTTGGGTTAATAACAATTGTTTTTAATTGTTGTTTCCCTTTTAAAGGTAGGTTCTTATGCATTACATACCCGTCTGCCATAAAACCATCATTTTTCGTTCAGACTAATATGTTAAGTATACTACCCGCGTCTATTTTGAGTTAGGATAAAAAGATTGAGGACCCATTTGATCATGAGTTTTGTCAAAATAAATTTAGAATTTATTTAACAAACTCAAATTTGGTCATAAATTTTGCTCACATTTTAGCAAAATCTTAAATCTCAAAATTACCTCAATTGTTGATTTTGGGTCAAAATCTAAAAACTTGAGAATTTTATACATGTTTTTTCAAAATAAAGTTGGAAAATATATTTTCCAAACACATTTTTATCTTCAAACTAAACTTTATCCAAATTAAATTTTTCAAAATAAATTTGAGAATCTATTACCAAACGCTACTGAGAATAGAGAGATTATACTTAATCGCACTGCAACCTTTAACGGTAAATAAAATAAGGAAAAGATAAATTAAAATAAGGTGAAGATTACGAAAGAGTCAAGAGACAAGATGGATGGTCGGATGTTTTTCTGCTACCAAAATCACCAACAGAGCTCATGAGGCGTCGGTGTCCACGTGGCTATATATCTTCCACGTCACGGTTGTGGGTCCTAGACATTGACAGCCACGTGGACTGGTTCGTCTACCGTGTCACGTCTGCATTTACTCCTCTTGTTCCACTCCTGATGACGTGGCAATATATTATACGTGTTCTTATTAATTGTTCCAACTGCCCAATTGCTTCCTTTTTTTCTTTTTTTTGGGTTTATTTTATAGTTTTGTGAACTAAGTAATTATAGTATATAAACTTACGTAGTATATTTTTTAGTTTTAAAGCATGTCTAATATTACTTGTAATTAATTTAAGTGATTTTTTATCATGTAAATAGTTTCCATCTTCAATGTATAGAAATATATCTTGTTATATTCTAATTTCTAAAGATTCTAAACTAACTAGTGTAGTTGGTTTACATACACGATCATATTGTTTTTTTTTTTCAGATTACTAGCTTCACCTAATAGTATATTTTCCGTTTAAAACGAAAAATATAGTTATTGAAGCATTCATTAATTAGGAATTATGATAAAGGGTCGAAATTCAGAAAAGAAGTATCGGTGGTAATAGTATCTTGCAAATTCATTCAAGGGAAGATTAAATATTACCATTTGATCAAGACTAATGCAATACAATCAAAGAAAGAAGGGGTGTGAGACAACATTGTTGGGGTTTTAAGTATTAATAGCTTAAATAGGGTGAATGGGGAAATAGAGGAAAAAATAAAATATTTGAGTAACATTTGAGGTTTCCTTCTTGATTGTCCCATATGGGAAGAGGAAAAAGGTTTTTGATGGGTATATAAGCAATTGCTCTTCTTCTATCTCATAAAGAGTTGAGAAGAAGACAAGCCTCGCGCCGTCGTCATCGTCGTTCGGCTCGGCTCAGCCTCGGATTTGGTCAAATGATCGATTGATTAATTTTTGGACCAAATTTATTTATTAATAGTAAATATTAACAAAAATGTTATTAAATATTTGGTTTAATAATATACTAATTTCTGAGTTCTCCTCCTTTCTTCTGCTTATTTTAACTTCAAAGAAAGCAACAGTAATTGTGATTTGCAACCGAACTTTGTGTTCGCTGAAACACTAGGGTTTGAAGTACCACTACACCAGTGTTTAATTCATTCTATCCTGAGAGGAAATAATCCATAACCTTGGGTACTAGGAGGGATTAAATTCCTTAAGGAAACACTATGAATTCAGTGGGCTCAAATTGCTTTTGTTATTTCATTTACATTTCTGTTTATGTTATTTATTTTCTCCAGAATTATTTTACAAATACATATTATTAACAAGCTTAAGGAATTTAATATTTTTTCTGCATTTGTGTTATATTCACTATTTCTGGAGAGTAAAACCTTTGTGATTTTGTACTTTATTGGAGATTAAAATCTACGTGATTTTAACGTTTGTGTCATTCTTTTACAGAAATGACGAATGACAACGGAAACCAAGTTGTTCCGATGGAAACTGTCAATGCCTCAACGAGCCGAACAACACCGGTAGTATTGGCACCAGCTGAGAAACCCGAAAAATTTTCCGAGATTGATTTCAAGCGCTGGCAGCAAAAAATGTTCTTCTACTTGACTACTCTAAGTCTCCAGAAGTTCATCAAAGAAGATGTTCTTGTGTTGTCAGATGAAACTCCATAAACTGAACGTTTTCTCGTGATTGAGGCATGGAAGCATTCAGATTTTTTATGCAAGAATTATATTCTAAGCGGGCTGGAGGATGCTTTGTATAACATCTACAGTGGCGTGGAAACGTCAAAAGAACTGTGGATAACGCTTGAAAAGAAATACAAAACTGAAGATGCCGGATTGAAGAAGTTCGTTGCTGCAAAGTTATTGGACTACAAAATGGTAGATAACAAGTCTGTTATTACCCAAGTCCAGAAATTACAAGTGATTATTCACGATCTCCTTGTTGAAGGTATAAGTAGAATCAATACTAATATTGGTAGTATTAATTTTATTATGTTTACTAACATAATTTTCATTGAAGGTCTTGTCATCAATGAAGCATTCCAAGTAGCAGCGAAGATTGAGAAGTTGCCTCCGTTGTGGAAGGACTTCAAAAATTATTTGAAACACAAATGCAAGGAGATGTCCCTTAAAGATCTCATTGTTCGGTTGAGAATCGAAGAGAACAATAAAGATGCTGACAAGAGAGGCCGTGGAAATTCAACAATAATGGGAGCAAATATTGTTGAAGATAACAAAAAGAAGAAGAAAGCTTCTGGACCGAAATACAACCCAAGCAAGAAGCGGTTTAGTGGAAATTGCTACAACTATGAAAAAACCGGACACAAATCTACGGAGTGTCGTGCTCCGAAGAAAGACAAGAAAAAGAGTCAAGCAAGCATGGTTGAAAAGCATGATGATGTTGATGACTTGTGTATCATGCTTTCCGAATGCAACTTGGTGGGCAATCCTAAAGAGTGGTGGATTGATTCTGGAGCCACTCGCCATGTTTGTGCTGTTAAAAAAGCTTTTTCTACTTATGCTCCTGTTGGACTCGATGAGACGATTTCTATGGGAAATGCTTCAAAGGCCAAGATTGAAGGATGTGGGAAGATATTTCTCAAAATGACTTCCGGCAAAGTGGTGACTTTGAACAATGTCCTTCATGTTCCCGAGATTAGGAAGAATTTAGTCTCTGTTGCACTTCTTGTTAAGAATGGCTTTAAATGTGTATTTGTATTTGATAAGGTTGTAATAAGTAAGAACGAGACGTTTGTAGGAAAATGTTACCTCACCGAGGGCCTTTTCAAGCTGAATGTAATGGTTGTTGAAAGTTATATAAAATTTCAGCTTCGTCTTACTTACTTGAGTCAAATGAATTATGGCATATACGTTTGGGTCATGTCAATTATAAAACCTTGCGAAAAATGATTAATTTGGAAGTATTGCCTAAGTTTGAATGAGACAAATCAAAATGTCAAGTATGTGTGGAATCTAAGTATGTTAAAATGAATTATGTCATATACGTTTGGGTCATGTCAATTATAAAACCTTGCGAAAAATGATTAATTTGGAAGTATTGCCTAAGTTTGAATGAGACAAATCAAAATGTAAAGTATGTGTGGAATCTAAGTATGTTAAACATCCTTATAAGTCAGTTGAAAGAAATTCAAATCCTTTAGATTTAATTCACACAGATATTTGTTACATGAAGTCAATACCGTCTCGCGGTGGAAAGAAGTATTTCATAACTTTTATTGACGATAGTACTAGATATTGCTATGTATATTTACTTAATAGTAAAGACGAAGCAATAGACGCATTCAAGCAATACAAAAATGAAGTTGAAACACAACTTCACAAGAAAATAAAAATGATAAGAAGTCATAGGGGTGGTGAATATGAATCTCCTTTTGAACAAACATGTTTTGAATTTATTCATCAAACAATGGCCCCTTACACGCCCCAATCCAATGGGATTGCAGAAAGAAAGAATCGTACGTTAAAGGAGATGATGAACGCATTGATAAGTTCTGGTTTGCCACAGAACTTGTGGGGGGAAGCCATTATTACGGCAAAGCGAATATTAAATCGAGTGCATCATAGCAAAACAATACATTCCATATGAAAAATGGAAAGGAAGAAAGCCCAACTTGAATTATTTTAACGTGTGGGGGTGTTTGGCAAAAGCGCAAGTTCCTAAATCCAAAAGGGTAAAAATAGGACCGAAAACCGTTGATTGTGTTTTCATAGGATATGCGACTAATAGTAAAGCATATTGATTTCTGGTTCATAAATCAGAAAATCCCGACATTCATAATAATACAGTTATAGAATCAGATAATGCTGAGTTTTTTGAAAATATATATCCGTATAAAAAGGAATGTGAGTCGATTGGTGAAGGATCTAAACGACCTCGGGAAGAAACAAAAGAAAGTACACTTAATCAGGAGGATCCAAGACGTAGTAAACATCAAAGAACGTCTACTTCATTTGGACCAGATTTTGTAACTTTCTTATTGGAAAATGAGCCTCAAACATTTAAATAAGCTATGTCTTATTCGGAATAATTGTTTTGGAAAGAGGCAGTCAATAGTGAAATAGCATCTATAATGAACAACCATACATGGGAATTGGTTGATCTTCCTCCTGGAAATAAACCGTTGGGTTCTAAATGGATCTTTAAGAGGAAAATGAAAGATGATGGCACTATTGACAAGTTTAAGGCAAGACTTGTGGTCAAAGGATATAGACAACGAGAAGGTCTTGACTATTTCGATACATACTCTCCAGTTACAAGAATTACGTCCATAAGAACGTTGGTAGCGTTAGCTGCAGTTTATGGTCTTGAAATTCATCAAATGGATGTTAAGACGGCCTTCTTAAATGGAGAGTTGGAGGAAGAAATTTACATGGAACAACCTGAAGGGTTTGTGGTTCCAGGTAAAGAAAAGAAGGTATGTAGACTTGTTAAGTCCCTTTACGGACTAAAACAAGCACCCAAACAATGACATGCAAAATTTGACCAAACAATATTGTCAAATGACTTTAAAATAAATGAGTGTGATAAATGTGTGTACATTAAAAATGCTCCAAATCACATAGTCATTGTTTGCTTATATGTGGATGATATGCTGATAATGAGTAATGACATTGCCAACATAAATGCGACTAAGCGCATGCTAACTGGCAAGTTTGATATGAAAGACTTGGGAGTTGCTGATTTAATTCTGGGAATTAAGATCCATAAGACTTCTCAAGGTCTGGCATTGTCACAATCTCATTATATTAAGACAGTACTTGAAAAATTCAAGCACTTGGGCTTTAAAGTTGCAAAGACTCCAATTGACGTGAATCTTGCATTAGCAAAGAACAAAGGCCAAAGCATATCACAATTGGATTATGCTCGTGTGTTGGGTTGCTTAATGCACATCATGAATTGTACACGACCAAATATGGCTTGTGTTATAAGTAAATTGAGTCGATATACGAGCAATCCATGTCAATCTCATTGGATGTCCATGAAACGAGTTTTGGGGTATTTAGTACATACCCAAGACTTTGCTTTGCACTACAGTAAATATCCTACAGTCATTGAGGGATAATGTGATGCAAATTGGATCACCGGATCAATTATTCCAAGTCCAGAAGTGGATATGTATTCACTATTGGTGGAGGAGCGGTATCTTGGAAGTCGTCCAAATAAACATGTATTGCCCGCTCTACAACGGAGGATGAGTTCATAGCCTTGGATAAAGCCAGTGAAGAAGCTGAATGGCTCCGGAATTTCTTGGAAGATATTCCATTTTGGCACAAACCTTTGGCACCAATATGCATAAATTGCGATAGTCAAGTGGAAATTGGAAGGGCTGGGAGCGGTATGTATAACGGTAAATCTCGTCATATACGACGAAGACATAAACCTGTTAGGAAATTTCTCTCTAGAGGAATTATCACGATTGACTATGTAAAGTCAAGTGATAATGTGTCGGATCCACTTACAAAAGGCCTAACTAGAGAGGTAGTTGAAAAATCATCAAGGGGAATGTGACTATGGCCTAGAACAAGTCATAGTGGCGCTAATTCTACCTAGAAGACTGGAGATCCCAAGATCTAGGTTCAAGGAGATCAAACAAAGTCATAAATGACGGTTCAACATTGTCAACTAAAATTTTGGTCATTTCTCGTGATGAGACAATGTTCAGTAACAAGGACAAAGCATTAAGGCTTTTTAATGATTTCTAAATTTGATACGGGGTATATGAAATAGTGTATCTACGGGATGACACGTTTAGGAATCACCTATGTAAGTGTGAAGTGTTAGCCGCTTCAAGGAGAATTTTGCAAGGTCAGTTCTCTATGCACTTATGAAACCAGGCGGTGTTCATGGCTGAAACGAACACAACAATGAGAACCAAAGACGGTTAAGGGTTTGTTGTGTGACTTGTGGTTGTCTAGGTATACACCAAAGTTCTACGGTTCAAAGATATCAAATCTACCGATTAATCGAGTATATCCGACATAAGTTCACTACGGAAAGTTCAAAGGGAAACCTACTTATCCAGATGCAATTAATCCTTACTTGCGAATCACACAGTTTTTCATGCATACTTCCGTGATATAGCCATTCCCCATTCGTGTGGGGGATTGTTGGGGGTTTTAAGCATTAATAGCTTAACATAGGGTGAATGGGAAATGGAGGGAAAAATAAAATATTTGAGTAATATTTGAGGTTCCCTCCTTGATTGTCCCATATGGGAAGAGGAAAGAGTTTTGATGGGTATATAAGCAATTGCTCTTCTTCTAGCTCATAAAGAGGTGAGAAGAAGGCAAGCCTCGCGTCGTCGTCGCTCGCTCGGCTCGGCTCGGCTTGGCCTCGGCTTCGACTTCGGATTTTGGATTTGGATTTGGATTTGGTCAAATGATCGATCGATTGATTAATTTTTAGACCAAATTTATTTATTAATTGTCACGACCCAAATTTCCCTCCGTTGGGTATCGTGATTGCACCTAGTCTTAAGGACTAGGTAAGCTTAACAGTTTCTGAATAACAACAATAAATAAAGGAAACTAACAGTCTCGATATAAATATGCAGAAGTATATGAATGTTACTGGTAAGAAGGTGACTCTGAAGCCTGCGAACGCAGCAGCATGTTACCTTGAGTCTCCTCGGCAACGATCCACTCAGCTACTAATAATGTACATACTTGGATCTGCACACAAAAAAGTGCAGAAGTGTAGTATGAGCACACCACAGCGGCGCCCAGTAAGTATCAAGACTAACCTCGGTGGAGTAGTAACGAGGACTAGTCAAGACACCACTGGTCTAATAAAATAAACTGACATGAATACAGAAATAACCGAACACTACATCTATCTAAGACTTCATGGAATAATTTACAACAATGACGATATAATACGAAAGGAAATTACAGAAATTAACCAACGAAACACCATAAAAATACATAGAAAAATGGACAACAAAACAAGCCAAAACGGAAGAAAACACAACGCAATAGAGAACACCAATAACTCAACTCTACGCCTGTTTGTTCACATCGGACCTTAGCCATTAAAATTCATAAACTGGTGAAAACCTTTAAACAACAGTTCATATGAAAAACTTTGCAAATATACTCATTTTAGTATAGAAGGCTCTCCTTTGAAAACACTTTCCCCAAATGTATATATAAGTATTTTTAATAGAGTGGAATCCCAAAAAAAAAATATAGTTTCTTTCAAAATATGAACTTTCCAACGATGTTTTTCCCAATAAATGACATTCCAAATATCATTTCAAAACCATTAATTTTTCAATAAAATCCCTTGATCAAAATCTCCTCAAGATTTATCTACCGGAACTCAGTTCATAACTCAGAAATTGCCATGCAGTACATGAGGAATATCAAATCTTGCCAATAAATGCAGTAAGAGATCAGTAGGAATATCCAAATTTAGAACAACAGGATAAAATGCAAAGGCAAGTGCACGACATCAACCTTCGTGCTTTTACTCTCATCCTCACCGTGCACGGCATCACCCTTCGTGATTTTACTCTCATTCTCACTAAAACAAGTGCACAGAATCACCCTTCGTGTTTTTACTCTCATCCTCACCAAAATAAGTGCACGACATCACCCTTCATTCTTTTACTCTCATCCTCACAATAATAGATAGCAACGCCACGACATTATCCTTCGTGCTTTAATATTATAACATGGCACGACATCACCCTTCGTGCTTTTACACTCTCATCCTCACAATAAATAAATAAATACACGGCATCACCCTTCGTGCTTTACACTCTTCCTCACCCAAACAATATCAAGAACAACAATTTGGCAAGGAAAATCAACAATATGAACCATAATCCCGGCAAGGGAGTCAACAATACAAACACTATCATTAACAACATAAACAGTAATAGAAACCACAACATCCCGATATGGGAGTCAGCAAGGCAAACAACATCATCAATAACCGGAATAATAAGAGAAACCACACGATCCCGGCAAGGGAAACAACTATAACCAATCTCACCTAAACAGTTAACTTCACGGAATAAAACTCAGCTTAAACAAAGACCCAGTAATAGGCAACATCAAACAACTATCAACAACATAAATGTTCATCAACTAAACCCAAGTAGCACATAAGGGAAGAATCATATAAATCACAATGTAAGACTCCGGGCATGCTCGACACCAACGAGCGGATGTTCTAACCACGGCTAAACAACTATAAAGCTAGATAACACTAATTTGGTCAATTTGGCATTTTTAGGAAGCAAATATAGCATGAAGATAAGAGCGGCAAAATATTCAGTTAAGTCAATTAAGATCAAATAGCCGACGAAAGAATCCCAAAAGCAAGTAATTCTAATTTAAGCAGGAAATGATGAAATTAACAACCAAGGATTCAAAGGTAACAATTACAACTCATACACAGGTGACATAAGAACCTACGAATCCTAAAAGGCCAATCTATTAGCAAATAAGTCCGAGTACGCACTCGTCACCTCGCATACACGGTCTACAAGCAACAAAGACGACTCAATACTAAGGGGTAGTTCCCCCCACAAGGTTAGGCAAGATACTTACCTCGACTTCCACGATCAAAATTCAAGACTCAACTACCGCTTTACCTCTTGATTCCACCACCAACTCGCTCGTATCTAGCCACAAGTTACTTGATTATATCGATAAATGCTAAATGAATCAATTCTAATGCATGGAAATAAGTTTTCTAAGGTTTTCCCCCATAAGTCAAAAATCGACCCCGGGCCCGCTCAGTCAAAACCCGAAATTCGGACCAAAATCTGATTACCCATTCACCCCCGAGCCCGGATATATAAATAGTTTTGGAATCCAACCTCAATTTGAGGTCTAAATCCCCAAATTTCAATATTCTTAAGTTTTATCCAAAATTCCCAATTCCACCATGAAAACCCTAGATTCTAGGATGAAATTTGAGTTTGTCCATTCCCTCAGATTTTACATACTAATTTCTGAGTTCTCCTCCTTTCTTCTACATATTTTAACTTCAAAGAAAGCAACAGTAAGTGTGATTTGCAACCGAACTTTGTGTTTGCTGAAACACTGGTGTTGGAAGTACCACTACACCAGTGTGTAATTCGTTCTATCCTGGGAGAAAATAATCCGTAACCTTGGGTACTAGAAGGAGATTAAATTCCTTAAGAAAACACTGTGAATTCAGTGGGCTTGAATTGGTTTTGTTATTTCATTTACATTTCTGTTTATGTTATTTATTTTCTCCAGAATTATTTTACAAACACAGATTATTAACAAACTCTTTCTAAAAAATTCGGTAAAATAGCTCTGAAACTTCGGAAGAAAAGATGCCTCCTTATAAAGTAGGTTGCAGTGACCAGGTCTGGGTGACTGGTTATCAAAAACATAGGTGTCCGCAAAGTCGTAAGATCATATATGAAGTTAGATGCCTACCTAATGCCGCAAGGTCAAAAAAATTGGTAACCTGAGGACATGGGAGCCGATGACCGAAACACCGGTGAAAGAGGGGGCATAATTATAACGGTCAATGGATATGGACTCGAATCCGTTAGCGTGTAACATTTATTTTCCAAGTGAAATTCCCTTAGTTGTGGAACAAGAAGCCTTTGTATCTTAATATATATGTACGTATTTAATTCATTCGGAGTTATTAGAGACGGATCCATTTTTTGGAAAATATAAGTCGAAGCAATAAGAAGAATATTTCTATTAGAACATCTTTCAATCTTTAGCCTCAAATGTGTATAAACACTTTTATTATAAGTGATAGTAAAAATTATGGTAATATTTATATTTACAGGGTCACTTGTGGAAGTCAAAATCGTAATAGTGAGAACGAGGGTTCTAGTAGACAAACTCGCACGAAGAGTAGTGAGTTAACTATAAGATAATTTCCAATGAGAGCATTTGTGAGTTCAATGCGAAAACGGATGCATAAAAGATACATATCTCTTCTTGGTGTCGTGTCCAATTCCTTAATTAATTTTTTAGGATGTCGACTTGATATGTTCCTTTCATTGCAGAATTCACAAAATGATGAATAATACTACATGATCTGATTACTCAATGGGTACTGAACGGCCAAACACAAGAATGCTTTTTTCTTACTGATTCGAGTTACCTAATTTTCTGTCTAAGTAGAGATATGATCAATCGATGGTTCTTCTTAGTCTTGGCACATCATGTTTACGATTGAAAGATTGACTCTAAACAGTGCTGTCAACAGAAGGTAGCTAGCTCCTTTAAATTTATTTCTGGGGCAGGTCCTCTTTTTTTTCTTTTTTTCTTTTTTTAAGTCCAAGATAATCCTATAATTAGAAGTAGTTTAATTGCATTATTGCGGATTTGCAGAGAATCTTATGATATTTAACTGATTACATGATTATGAAAAAAAAGAAAAACTTTTAACACAAAAGCTAATGATGTAAAACATACACTAAAACATCTTTATATCTTTGTGATTTTAAACGTGTCATATCCATTTAGGATCAAATAAAACCATGTCGAGTTAAAAGCAGAGGCATATGCACCTTGTACCCTGCAGTGTCACGGAACACAGTGACAACACATGGTCGAAATTTTTCGCCAGATATTTATAAGAAAAATAAAAATAATGGGGATACATATAAAAGATAACATCGCTCGTCATTGTAGTGATTTATTCATTTGCCAATTTCTTCAAATTATGATATTATTTATGTAAAATTCTGCGTACGCTGCTGGCAGGGGCGAATATGTGTATGGTCAAGGGCAGTCATCTGAATACCCTTCGCTGAAAAATTATACATACATATATACATACATACATATATATATATATATATATATATATCAATATATTACTTGTTATTGATTAAAAAATAAATTTTGAACCCCCTTGTATGCCCATTCAAAATTTGAACATTCTTATTGAATTTCTTGGCTCCGCCACTGGCCGCTGGTTAATTAAAAGAATACTTAAACATTAGAAAAAAGTCTCATATGGAATACATGAGGAATTCTATTATATTATATATAGGGTCAATATATTACTTGTTATTGATTATAAATAGATTTTGAACACCCTTGTATAGCCTATTCAAAATTTGTACATTCTTATTGAATTTTTTGGCTCCGCCACTGACTGTTGGTTAATTAAAAGAATATTTAAACATTAGAGAAAAGTCTCATATGGAATACCAGAACTGAGGAATTCTATTATATTATATATAGGGTCAATATATCACTTGTTATTGATTAGAAAATAGATTTTGAACACTCTTGTATGGTCTATTCAAAATTTAAACACTTTTATTGAATTTTTTAGCCCCGCCACTAGCAGCATGTAAAGAAATGGAAGAACTTGATGTGATATGTGGATGGAGTTCTAATAGTTTCTTGGATCTTGGGCAACCAAGCCAACAAGCAATAGACAACCCACCCTTGAAAATGTGGGTAGTGATGGATTTATACTTAAAAAAGTAGCACTTTTTGCACTTTCTTCCATTTCCATAGAGTCTTTAAGTCTTAACTTGAATTGCTAGTTAAGATATTGTTTCTCTTGGAATTCCTCTCATTCATTTTTCAAGAAAATGGGTGACTTTTTTTTCATGAAGACAATCTTGTCCCCTTATA
Organism: Nicotiana undulata; assembly: GCA_005239495.1. Classification (NCBI taxonomy): domain Eukaryota; kingdom Viridiplantae; phylum Streptophyta; class Magnoliopsida; order Solanales; family Solanaceae; genus Nicotiana; species Nicotiana undulata. The sequence continues at coordinate 99,637 of ML259771.1, read as the reverse complement.
ACAATGACTTCAAAAGCTTATGTTAAGCTTTATCAAGACCCTCTTATTCATTTTTAGTGCCCACATTTCACTAAAGAAACAAAACATAATAAAATTCAAAGTCTCAATTTTTAATTAAATCCAATGTCCCAAAAAGACATTTGTGGTCCCTAGACCAGTTGCTAGACCTTTTCTTTATATGTTTGTGTATATATATATACACTAAACCAAGCATCCATTTTGTATCACTCACCATTCAGCTTTTTTGTTCATATCTTAGACTTGTTGAAAGTGTAAGACGAAAAAAAAAAAGTAACTCACTTTCTGCAGCTTATTCTATTCCTTACCTTTATAATTCCAATTTTGTGATTATTTCTGTCAATCCTTTTGTTCATTCTCTCTTAGTAAAGTCTAAAATCTCTTTGGATTTTAACCCTTTTCTTGAAATGAAGCAAGTTCTTCTTCTACTTCTTCTTTTACTATCATCCACTTTAGTCTATGAAGTACAAGGTAGACACTTGAAGAAGAGGAATCTCTCATCATCCAAGAATCCCATATTAAAGGTGAGAATTACATTCATATTTTTTCAACTACTTAGGGTTCAAGCCGTGGAATCAGCCACTGATACTTGCATCGAAGTAGCCTACATAACACCCTTTGAGGTGCGGCGATCCTCGGATCCTGCATTAACACGAGATGCTTTGTGCATCGGGATGCCCTTTTAACTTTTTCAATTACTCATTATCTCGGTATAAAATTGATTGTTTTTTAAAAATAAATTCTTTCATTTTTTTCTAAGTCTGCTAAAAGGTTCATAATGATATTCAGCAGGAAAATGTATTGAAAGAAAGAAATGAAGGAGGTGATGGAGAAGTCATTCTTTGCAAAGATGGCCATTGTTTATCATCAGGTACAATGAAGAGAAGACTTTCTAAAGTAACCACAAAATATCACCATTGGTTACCAAGTATACATGAAGATTATTATGGACCTAGAGGACATAGGCCTAGACACCATTAACTTAATTATTACTACTAGTTTAGTATCTTTAATTTCTATTACTAGCCACATTTCTCATTTTTAGGTTCTTGAAAATCTTAGAATAGTTTGGATTTTTTCCTCCTTTTTTGGCTAGAGAAGTGGGATTTAAAAAAAAAATCGAAATCCATTTCCCATGTGTATTTTTCTCAGAATAGACATTTTAACTGGTTTATGGATTATTTAGCTTATTAATTAATTAATGGTTTGCAACTTTATATATTGTCTCGTTTGGTTTGTTTATTCAAGTGGTTCTTGAACTGTTTGCAGGAAGAAATAGGAAACTTATGACAAAAACAACCTCTACTTCTACTCCAACCACAACTTCAACAAAGGTTGGTTAATTTGCATGAAAAAAAAAAAAAGAACATAAATAAAAAGTAGATTATGGTATTCCTATTTCTTACTACATATTTTACATGTATGTACAGAATATCAAGAATAATGAAGGAAATAAAGCTGATCATACAGTATTGAAAGGACAATCAAGTAGTGAAAGGGTAATAGATAGAAAAGAAGAAAATTTCTCAGTCAATTCGTCGCCGGAAACCGGTCACCGGAAAACATCGTCCGAGCATTATCCCGACGTGCTAGACTTGGCCGGAATGGATTATTCTCCGGCAAAGAGAAAACCTCCAATTCACAACTAAGAGAGATGATCAAATATATGAAGAAGTTGGAAAATATTTGTAGTAACTTAAATTAGAAAGAAACCTTAATTAGAGATTTTGGGAGTGGAGACAGTATACAGAAATGCTGCCCTTCTTTTAGGATTAGGAAGATTTTGTACATAAAATATTGTGATTACTTACTATATATTATTAGTTGATGATTGAGTCCTAATCACTTCATGATCAATGGCTAAGTAGCTTTGTAACCTATAAAATAATAGTTGTACTAGCAGCAAAGTACCAATAATAACAATTTATATATGGCAAATCTTGGGCTAACTTTCTCTCATATATATTGACTATATTATCTTGGAGGTTCAGTACTTTGAAATAGTTTTTTGTGTAATAGCCTCCAAATCACACATTGGAGGTAAACCGCTAGGGGTGTTCATAAAAACCGAAAAATCAAATCAAATCGAAAATCAAACCAAACCGACTAAAAACCAATACTTTTTAGGTTTGGTTTGATTTTTGTTTGAATTTTAAAAACCGATCAATTTGGTTTGATTTTGATTTTAATAAAAAAAATAACCGGAAAAAAACCGAACCAAACTGGCTATAGAAGTAATTATTTAAATTTATTATTACAACTATATATATGTTTATTTTTATATAAAGGTTCTAAAATTTTATGTACATTTTAGTCGTTTATATTTTTAGTCTAGTTTTTTGCTATTATAATAATCTAATTCTTTGCTTTTATATTCTAGTTTGGTTGGTGGTTTTCTTTTGCTAAGTACTAGAATTTATTTCATGTTAAAAATAATTAATTTTTAATTGAGTACTTAAATTATTCATCACTATTTGATTCAATTATCATCAATATATCTTGGTAAGTGATAGATTTCTCAAAGAGCAATTGGTTTGATAGTGTTACATTGAAAATATAGTCTCCGAAATATGTGTTTTGTAGGTATGTCTCATATTTAAGAAAAAAAACCGGAAACCC